>VOIH02000028.1:0-33925 GCA_007844105.2 Rhamnella rubrinervis
ACATGTATCAACTTGGCCGAGCCAAACACATTTTACCCTTACGTAAGCTTTCTAAAAATCATGTACATGTAAGAGCATTCCCAACAAGAAAAACCAACTTCCCATGCATTTTTAATTTTTTAAATTTTATATATTTTGCAAATAAAAAAAAATAAAAAAAATATTTTCACATCTCCAAAATTATGAAATTTTTACACAACCTAGAATACATTATTCTAAGCATGCATGCAAAAATTTCATCAAATTCCATGTATTTCTTCAAAAAGGCCCTTATGCTCCTGGCTTGATGTGATGTTTCTACTGTCACAAGGCCAGCGGTTAATTAAGCTCTTTGGGGGTGAGGTTGCACCTACAGGCACCCCACCCAGCAGCCCATGTGCCCACACACCCCCCCACTTGCGTGCCCGTGGCATGGGAATGGGGGAGTGTGTAGGCATCCATCGACAACGATGCGTGGCATACTGCCCAGCGATCGGCCCAGCGTCAATGGTGGCGCAGGTAATTCAAAAATTCGGCGGCCAGTGGAAGGCCACCAAAGAAGTCAGCGGTTGTGGGATCCTCATGCGATGATGGTTGGCAATGTTAGGCGGGCATAGCGCGGGGGCGACAGCGATATAGGGTGTGGGTTGGTCTTTGGGGTCTCAGATATGCTTGGGGTAGCGAGGGGGATGCTAGTTGGCGGTGGTGATTTCGTTGCTTGTTGGTGTTGGGGATTATCCACCAGGGAGCCCGCCGGGAGGCACCACATGGTTGGTCTTTGGTCTTGGGCTGCGACATGCATTGCTTTCAAGGCGTGCTTCCCAATCAAATCCCGAATGCGGGCGTGAGCTGATAATTTGCATCCTAGCTAGATGGGTCTTGGGACATGGGGTGCTTGCGGGCTTGGCTTTGAAAACTCATCGTGCTCTTGGGCAACCCTAAGCATTGCGTGTTGTGGCATCAATGGTGGCCTCGGTTTAAAGTCCGTTCTAATGCCGGCAATGCCGTGATGCGGCGCTCAGATTGAATGGATCGTCGGTTGGTACGCTGGGTGTTGCCGTATTGGCGCGATGCGATTTTGTTGCCCTAGAACCACATAGCGGTGGTTGCCTTTGGGTTGGGATTTGCGTTCAATTTAAGCCCGTAGGCTATCGGTGGCCAGGGGTGAACTTCGGGGCTTTGCTTTGAAGCTCGTCAGGCTCCTTGAGGCAACCTAGGAATTGCGTGTTGTAGCGTCTCACGGTGGCCTCGATTTAATGTCTGTTCTAATGCTTTCGGCAATGCAGTGATCGACCTCGATTGAATGGGCGTCGGTTGGCTGCTAGTTTTGCTTATATTAGAGGTAGTCCATGCGGTTGGCATTGGTGATGTAGTGAGCGTGAGAGCTCTTGGGAGAGCAGACACCCGTTAAGCGAAATGCATGGCCTTGATTGTGTTTAGTTTCCGCCGCACCACGGGGTAATCTAGAGTCCGTTGCCAATGCCTTGCGCGGCATGTTTTGTTGCCCTAGACCGCAAAACCCGGTGGTTGCCTTTGGCGGGGATCGTCTTCAATCTTTGGCCTTGGGTTTGTGGGGTATCGTTGGCCAGCGGTGGATTCGTGCGTATGCATTACTAGCGGTCTGCGACTTGGCTCCAATTGATTAGATTAAGCATGCTTGAGTGGCCTGTTGTCGATTGGGTTGTGGGCTGTTGGTTGGCGTTGGGTTTGGTACATGCGATGGTGTATGAGTTGTGGTATGGTTGTGTGTGTTTTGCGGGCTCCGTGCTTGGGCATGAAGCGCTTGCGGCTGCTCTCACTCTCGGCTGCTACGGGGACCTTGTGTGTCTCGGCGTCTTGAGTTCTTGTCTTTGCATACCTAATGTGATGGAATTGGTTACTTAGCGGTGTCCCATTCCTCTACTATCTGCAGGGGCCGCGGGAGGGGCGTCAAATGGCACACTGCGTCCCGGCGGCCATTGAAAATTATTTTGTAGCGCCCACGGTCCTCGTGTGCCTACTGCGTCCCCCGGATCGCGGAACCGTGGGTGGTGGGCTTTCATAGCCTTTGAGCGTCCGGCATAGCGCTTTATCGCTAGTTTTGCCACGATTACGTGCCCGTTGTAGCCGCCGACCCGTGGCGTTGGGCTCGCTTGGCATCGGCATGTGAGAAGAATCTACAGTTGATCACATTAGTCATATGCTTGTCTCAATTAAGCCATGCATGTGTAAGTATGAACTAATTGGTGTGAAGCTGCGAATGGCTCATTAAATCGGTTATAGTTTGTTTGATGGTACCTTCTACCGGATAGCAGTAGTAGAGCTATCACGTGCAACAAACCCCAGGCCTACGGAAGGGCGCATTTATTAGATAAAGGTCGGCGGGCTCTGCCCGTTTGCTCGATGATTCATGATAACTTCGGCGGATCATACGGCCTTAGTGCGGCGGCCTTATCATTCAAATTTGCCCTATCAACTTTCGATGGTAGGATAGTGGCCTACTATGGTGGTGACGGGTGGCGGAGAGTGGGGTTGATTCGGAGAGGGCACGAGAAACGGCTACCACATCCAAGGAAGCGGCAGTAGCGCAAATTACCCAATCGACGGGGTAGTGACAATAAATAACAATCTAGGGCTCTATGGAGTGCAGTAATTGGAATAAATACAATCTAAATCCCTTACTTGAGGATCCATTGGAGGCAAGTCGGTGCAGCAGCAGCGGTAATTCGGCTCAATGGCGTATATTTAAGTTGTTGCAGTTAAAAGCTGCGTTAGTTGGACCTTGGGATGGGGCAAGTGGTCAGCTTTGGGTGTGCACTGTTGTCCGCGTCCTTCTACCGCGATCGCTCACGGCCTTAATTGGCCAGAATTAGTGCCTCGGTCTTTGTTACTTTGAAGAAATTAGAGTGCTGAAGCAAGCCTACGCTCTGGATACATTAGCATGGGATAACATCATAGGATTTGGTCTATTATTTGGCGCGGGATCGGAGTAATGATTAGCGAGGGGCGGTCGGGGGCATTAGTATTTCATAGTCGAGAGGTGAAATTCTTGGATTTATGAAGGCGAACAAGCTACGAAAGCATTTGCCAAGGATGTTTTCATTAATCAGAGCGAGTTGGGGGCTCGAAGGCGATCGGATACCGTCACAGTCTCCGACCATAAGCGATGCCGACCCGAGGGATGGGGATGTGCTTATAGGACTCCGTGGCACCTTATGAAATCAAAGTCTTTGGGTTCGGAGTATGAATTATGAGAAACTTAAAGGAATTGGCGGAAGGGCACCACGGGAGTGGAGCACTGCGGCTTAATTTGACTTCAACCGCGGGAAACTTACAGTGGACATAGTAAGGATTGGGGCCAGAAACTCTTTCTTGATTCTATGGGTGGTGGTGCATGGCGTTCTTAGTTGGTGGGCGATTTATGCAGTTAATTCCGTTAGCGAGCGAGACCTCGTTGCTAACTAGCTATGCGGAGGTGACCCTCCCGGCCAGCTTCTTAGAGGGACTATGGCGGCAGGCCAGGAAGTTTGAGGCAATAGCAGTGCGTGATGCCCTTAGATGTTACGGGCGCCGCTAGCGATGTATTCAAGCGAGTCTATAGCCTTGGCAGCCGGGCGGGTAATCTTTGAAATTTCATCATTGATGGGGATAGATCATTGCAATTGTTGGTCTTCAGCGAGGAATTCCTAGTAGCCTTGAGTCATCAGCTCGCGTTGACTCACGTCCACGCCGCTGTACACACGCCCGTCGCTCCTACGATTGAATGGTCCGGTGAAGTGTTGGATTTCGGCGTAAGGCGGTTCATTGCCTGCGGCGTCACAGAAGTCCACTGAACCTTATCATTTAGAGGAAGGAGAGTCGTAACAAGGTTTCCGTAGGTGAACTGCGGAAGGATCATTGTTTGAAACCACACTTGCGGCAGAGCGACCCGTGAACCGTAAAATACAGCGAGGCGAGGGCCAACCCAAACCGGCGGGCATGCGACTTCGGGCCGCTGGCGATGCCGCTGCCGCCGCCTTCCCGCCGCACAAAGCGAAACCGTATGAAACAGCGCCAGGAACTCGAGCGAATCAAGCATTGCCGTGGCCGGGAGATGGTGCTTGTCCGAGGCGGCATCGTATCCAATATGTCAAAGCGACTACCGACAGCGGATATCGGCTCTGCGCGCCGATGAAGAGCGTGGCGAAATCACGATACTTGGTGTGAATTGCGGGAATCCGTGAACCATGAGTCTTTGAGCGCAGTTCGCCCGAAGCCACTAGGCGAGACACGTCACTACAGGCGTCACACAGCGTTGCCCCGCTCCAAACCTGCGTCCTCGAGGGTGGTGGGCGGATGCTGGCAACCTCCCGTGCGCCCGGCTCGCGGTTAGCCCAAATCGAGCACTTTCGGCCCTTGGCGCGCAATGGTGGTTGTCGAACCACCGGTGCCATGCGCGGCGAGCCGCCAATGCGTGCCGTAGACCCCGATCGCCGCGCCGCGGCGTCCGCAGCGCGACCCAGTCGGTAGGGGTTACCGCGAGTTTAAGCATATCAATAAGCGGAGGAAAAACTTACAAGGATTCCCTAGTAGCGTGGCGAGCAAGGGGCAGCCAGGTTGAGAATCGGCGCCTCCGGCGTTAATTGTAGTCGAAGAAGCGTCCTGGTGGCCGGACGGGCCCAAGTCCCTGGAAAGGCCGAGAGAATGAGAGCCGTCGTGCGGACCACTGTGCGCCTGCAATGTCTGCGAGTGGGTTGTTTGGGAATGTGCAGCCCGTCGGGCGTAAATTCCGTCCAGGCTAAATCACGAGGGCGATAGCAAACAAGTACATGAGGAAAGATGAAAAGGACTTTGAAAAGAGAGTCAAAGAGTGCTTGAAATTGTCGGAGAGCGAATGGGGCGGCGATGCGCCTGGTGGATGTGGAGCGGTGAGAGCGGTCCGCCGATCGACTTCGGTATGAGACCCGATCTCGGATGCGGTGGCGGCCCAAGCGGTAGTAGTCATGCGTGGAGGCGTCGTCGCATGATGCGTGGTTGGCGGCCTTGCGCCGTCATGGCGTGCCTCGTGCACTATGGCTCGGCGTCGGCAGTGGGCTCCCATTCGGCGATCTTGAAACACGGACCAAAGTCGACATGTGTCGAGTCAGCGGTGAAGTAAACCCGTAAAGCAAAGGAAGGTGGTGGCGGGATCCCTGGGGTTGCACAGCCGTAGAGCCTTGATCTTCGAGAAGGGTTGGTGAGAGCATGCACAGCCGGGACCGAAGATGGTGAACTATGCGGCGGGGAGCCGGAGAAACTACGGTGGAGGCCAGCGCGCGATCTGGCGATGCAAATCGTTAAATGGACTTGGGTATAGAGGCGAAAGACTAATCGAACCGTCTAGTAGCTGGTTCCCTCGAGTTTCCCTCGGGATAGGTGGAGCCCTTGAGGCGAGTTCTATCGGGTAAAACCAATGATTAGAGGCATGAGCATGATGCCCTCGACGATTCTCAAACTTTAAATAGGTAGGGCGGCGGTACGCCGTTGGCGTGCCGCGGAATCGAGCTCAAGTGGGCCATTTTGGTAAGCGAGAAGCGGCGTCTTGGGATGAGCCGGAGCGGGTTCACGGTGCCCAACTCTGGCTAACCTAGAACCCGAGGGTGTTGGTGGATTAAGGCAGCGGGGCGGTGGTCATGGAAGTCGAAATCGCTAAGAGTGTGTAACAACTCACTGCCGAATCAACTAGCCCGAAAATGGATGGCTGGCGTGACCTATACTGACGTCAGGGGCAAGAGCGAACCACGATGAGTAGGAGAGCGTGGCGGTCGTGCAAAACACAGAGCCCTTGAGCGGCGGGCGCGGCCGTCGGTCGCGGTCTTAGTGGTAGTAGCAAATATTCAAATGAGAACTTTGAAGGCGAAGAGGGAAAGGTTCCATGTGAGCGGCACTTGCACATGGGTTGAGTCGATCTAAGAGGCGAAACCCGTCGGCAGTAGCGATCAGCGACTTGAAGGGAATGGGTTAAAATTCTGAGCGGGGCGTGAAAGTGGCAGCGGCGTTAGAGTCAGGAGGCGTCGGCGGGGCCTCGGGAAGAGTTATCTTTTACGTTTAACAGCCTGCCCACCACAGGCGGCTCGGTAGGAGGTAGGGTCCAGCGGTGGAAGAGCACCGCCGCGTCGGCGTGGTGTCCGGTGCGCCCGGCCGACTGAAAATCGGAGGGCCCAGTGCACCTGCGCCGGTGGTACTCATGCTTGCTCCAGTCTCCAGGTGAGCGACCTGCAGTGATGGAACAATGTAGGCAAGGGAGTGGCAAAATGGATCCGTAACCTCGGGGAAAGGATTGGCTCGAGTGAGACGCGGGGGTCGATCCGAACCCGTCGGTGTCGGTGGGTACTTTCGAGCTGCTCCAGCGGCGAGGCGGGTCGCCAGCGTCTTGGCCGGGGCGGTGGGAGCGGCCCTCAGGGGCCTTCCGAGGCGTCGAGCGATCGACTTCGGGCCGGGTGCGGACAAGGGAATCCGGTATTTAATTAAAACAAAGCATTGCGATGGTCCCTGCGGATGCTCACGCCAATGTGATTTACGCGTCTTTCTGAATGTCAAAGTGAAGAAATTCAACGAATTAGCGGGAGTAACTATGACTCTCTTAAGGTAGCCAAATGCCTCGTCATCTAATTAGTAGCGCATGAATGGATTAGAGATTCCCACTGTCCTGTCTACTATCCAGTGAAACCACGCACCAGAGGCGGGCTTGGCGAGAATCAGTGGGGAAAGAAGAGACCTGTTGAGCGACTCTAGTCAGACTTTGTGAAATGACTTGAGAGGTGTAGTATAAGTGGGGCGGAAGCGGCGAAAGTGAAATACCACTACTTTTAGCGTTATTTTACTTATTAGTGGTCGGAATGGAACCTTTGCCCTCTTTTTGGAACAAAGGCAGCCGGTGAGGCCCGATCCGGAGGAAGACATTGTCGGTGGGGAGTTTGGCTGGGCGGCACATACATTAAAGATAGCGGGGTGTCCTAAGATGAGCTCAGCGAGCAATCTCGTGTGGAACAAAGGGTAAAAGCTTCGTTTGATTCGATTTCCGATCTGAATCTGAGCAGTGAAAGCGTGGCCTATCGATCCTTTAGACCGAATTTGAAGCTAGAGTGTCGAGAAAAGTTACCACGAGGGATAAGCGGCTTGTGGCGTAGCGTTCATAAGCGGCGTTGCTTTTTGATCCTTGATGTAATCTTCCCTATCATTGTGAAGCGAGAATTCACCAAGTGTTGGATTGTTCACCCACCAATAGGGAGCGTGAAATTTGGTTTAGGCCAGTAGTGAGGCAGGTTAGTTTACCTATGATGACGATGTCGCAATAGTAATTCAACCTGATGCAGAGGAGCGTTGATTAAACAATTGGTCATGGCAGCGGTTTGAAAAGCCCGATGTGAAGCTACCGTCTTATTTGGATTATGGTGAGCGCCTCTAAGTCGAATCCAGGGCTAGAAGCGGCATACTTAGCCCGCCGCCCGTTTCTGCGACCTGCGGTAGGGGTCCTCCGACCCCGAGCCGCGATGTCGTTGGTCAGAGCGCCTGTGGAGGAGATGCAGCAGCGGGCATTGAGTACAATTCCTACGGCGGGTAGAATCGCTTCGGGGACTTCAGCGGCGGGGTATTGTAAGAGTGGCGAGTGGCCTTGCTGCCACGATCGCGAGATTATTACCTGCGTCAACCCGATTCGTCCCTCCTCCCTCGTTTAATTTCCGAAGGCCCTCGGTCCGCGAGGTCCCGAGGCAGGGGCGGGGGGAGGGCCTTTACTAGCCAATTTTACCCGTCCCCTCGGTTTTCATGCAAGCCCAGGGCATGACTCGGGGCCCGTGCCTATGTGCCTATGTGTATGCAAACTCCGCCCGTGGTAACAAAGTCACCGGCGATCGCAGCGTGCCTTCATTGCAGCGTATGGGCATGGGGTAGCCAAGGAATCGCAAAGGGACAAGCCCAGCTGCCACATATTAGCATCCGCGGCCCCCAGTGCACAGGCGAGCAGAAAAACGGCCAGCCTTGTAGGCGCCATAGCAAGCTTATTTGGCATGGCCTTGTTGGCCCGGGGCAAGGCATGCAGCGACCTTGGCCCAGGCGCCCGTGCATCTTGCGGACAAGCAGCGGCGCCCATGGCGAGGCAGCAGGCTTAGCATAGCATATAACTGCCTGTGTAGCCTTGTGAGCCGCACGCGCCACTGCTGGTGGTGGGTGGGCATGCACGCATTAAATACGGTGGGCTGCCGCCAATGTACCTCCACGGCGTGGGCAGCGAGTAGCTTGCTAGTTGGCTGTCATGGCATTCCTCGAAACACCAAATTTGCTAATGTGAGGTTCCACAGATGCCTTGTGCCACACACTCATGCCCATGCACCCACGGTGCCCATGCATGCCCCACATGCCATAGCGTTCAAACTTGTCCGTGCCAAACACATTTTGCCCGCACAATAAGGCTCCCACTATCACTTTTGGCATATGAGAGCATTCCCAACAATCAAAATCAACTTCCCATGCACTTGGTTGAACATGTGCCCACGGCCGGTGCCCACGGTGCCACCACATACCCATGCGTTCCAACTTGTCCGTGCCAACACACACCCCAGCTTGATAAGGCTCCCAAATATCACTTTTGGCATATGAGCATTCCCGACAATCAAAACCAACTCCCATGCACTTGGTTGAACATGTGCGGCCCCTGATTACAGGTGCCACGCATGCACATGCGTTCCAACTTGTCCGTGCCAAACACATTTTGCCCGTGATAAGGCTCCCAAAATCAATTTTGGCATATGAGCATTCCCGACAATCAAAATCAACTTCCAGTACTTGGTTGAACATGTGCGCGGCCCCGCGGTGCCGGTGCAACCCCGCATGCCCATGCGTTCAACTTCCGGTGCGAGCCATTTTAATACATTGCTTGATAAGGCCAAGAATAACTGGCATATAAGAGCATTCCCGACAATGAAACCAACTTCAACACACATGTATCAAACTTGGCCAGGGCAAACACATTTTACCCATACAATAAACTTTCACAAAAATCATGTTTACACATGTAAGAGCATTCCCACAAGAAAAACCAACTTCCCATGCATTTTTAATTTTTAAATTTTTATACATTTTGCAAATAAAAAAATAAAAATATTTTCACATCTCAAAAATTATGAAATTTTTACACAACCTAGAATACATTATTCTAAGCATGCATGCAAAAATTTCATCAAAATTCCATGTATTTCTTCAAAAGGCCCTTAGTGCGAATGTGTTTACCTGCTTTGTCAAGGCGGCCAGTTAATTAAGCTCTTTAAGGGGGTGAGGTTGCACGCCAGGCACCCCACCCCTTGGCCCCATGGCTGCCCACACCCCACTGCCTTGGGTGTGCCATGGCATGGGGTGGGGGGTGTGAGCATCCATCGACAACGATGCGGCGGCCAGCCCTGCGCCGATCGGCGCCGTCAATGGTGGCCGCCGCCGTGAAATTCAAAAATTCAGCGGCGGTGGAATTCCCAAAAGTGTGGCGGTTGTGGGATCCTCATGCGATGATGGTTGGCAATGTTACGCCGGGAGCATAGCGCGGGGAAGCGACAGCGATATAGGGTGTGGGTTGGTCTTTGGGGTCTCGAATGTGCTTGGGGTAGCGGGGGGATGCTAGTTCTTGGCGGTGGTGCTACGTTGCTTGTTGGTGTTGGGGATTATCCTCGGGAGCCGCCGGAGGCACCTATGGTTGGTCTTTGGTCTGGGCTGCGACATGCATTGCTTTCAAGGCGTGCTTCCCGATCAAATCAGTGCACGTGACGTGACCGTGATGAATTTGCATCCTAGCTAGCGATGGGTCTTGGGACATGGGGTGCTTGCGGGCTTGGCTTTGAAAACTCATGTGCTCTTGGGCAACCTAAGCATTGCGTGTTGTGGCATCAATGGTGGCCTCGGTTTAAAGTCCGTTCTAATGCTGGCAATGCCGTGATCGCGGCTCGATTGAATGGATCGTCGGTTGGCTGCTAGGTGTTGCCCGTATGTGATGCGATTTTGTTGCCCTGAACCATAAGCGGTGGTTGCCTTTGGGTTGGGATTTGCGTTCAATTTTAAGCCGTAGGCTATCGGTGGCAGGGGTGAACTTCGGGGGCTTTGCTTTGAAGCTCGTCAGCTCTCTTGGGCAACCTAGGAATTGCGTGTTGTGGCATCTCGGTGGCCTCGATTTAATGTCTGTTCTAATGCTCGGCAATGCGTGATCGCGACCTCTCGATTGAATGGGCGTCGGTTGGCTGCTAGGTTTTGCTTCGTATTAGGGCGGGTCCAGCGGTTTAGCATTGGTGATAGTGAGCGTGAGAGCTCTTGGGAGGAGCGAAGACACGTTAGCGAAATCTTGCGATTGTGTTTAGTTTCCGCACACCACTTTCGGGGTAATCTAGAGTCCGTTGCCAATGCCTTGCTTGCGGCATGTTTTGTTGCCTAGACCGCATAAAACGGTGGTTGCCTTTGGCGGGGATCGTCTTCAATCTTTGGCCCTTGGGTTGTGGGGGTATCGTTGTATGCGTTGCGTCGCGTCATGCTGCGTGTGCGGCAGCTCCAATGATTACGTTCGCATGCTTGAGTGCGGCCTCGTTGTCGATTGGGTTGTGGGCTGTTGGTTGGCGTTAGGTTTGGTATGCAGCGATGGTGTATGAGTTGTGGTATGGTTGTGTGTGTGCGGGCTCCGTGCTTGGGCATCGAGCTGCTGCTTCGCTCCCTGGCCGCTTTGCTCACGGGGACCTTGTGTCTCTCGGCGTCTTGGGTTCTTGTCTGCATACCTAATGTGATGGAATTAGTTGCCAGCGGTGTCCCATTCCTCTACGTGCTCTGCAAGGGGCAGGAGGGAGCGTCAAAATGTACACACGTCGAGCGGCCATTGAAAATTATTTTGTAGCGCCCACGGTCCTCGTGTGCCTACTCGTCCCCGGATCTGCGGAACACGTGGTGGGCTTTCATGGCCTTTGAGCGTCGGCATAGCTTTATCGCTAGTTTTGCACGATTGCGTGCCCGTGTAGCCGCCGACCCGGCGTTGGGCTCCGCAGCGGCATCGGCATGTGAAGAATGCTACACGGTTGATCACGCGGTAGTCATATGCTTGTCTCAAGATTAAGCCATGCATGTGTAAGTATGAACTAATTGATGTGAAGCTGCGAATAGCTCATTAAATCGATTATAGTTTGTTTGATGGTACCTTACTCGGATAGCGGTAGTAATTCTAGAGCTATCACGTGCAACAAACCCGACCTCTGGAAGGGGCGCATTTATTAGATAAAGGTCGTAGCGGGCTCGCGTTGCTCGATGATTCATGATAACTTCGGCGGATCGCCGCGGCCTTAGATGCGTGGCGCATCATTCAAATTTCGCCTATCAACTTTGATGGTAGGATAGTGGCCTACTATGGTGGTGGCGGGTGGCGGAGAATTAGGGTTGATTAGGAGGGGCACGAGCGGCTACCACATCCAAGGAAGGCGGGCGCAAATTACAATCGACACGGGGAGGTAGTGACAATAAATAACAATGCAGGGCTCATGAGTGCAGTAATTGGAATAGTACAATCTAAATCCCTTAGCGAGGATCCATTGGAGGGCAAGTACGGTGCGGCCGGCGGTAATTCCACTCAATAGCGTATATTTAAGTTGTTGCGGTTAAAAAGCTGTGGTTGGACCTTGGGATGGGGTGGTCCGCCTTTGGGTGTGCACACTTTGTCACGTCCGCTTACGGCGATCGCTCAGCCTTAATTGGCCAGAATTAGTGCCTCGGTCTTTGTTACTTTGAAGAAATTAGAGTGCTCAAAGCAAGCCTACGCTCACGGATACATTAGCATGGGATAACATCATAGGATTTGGTCCTATACATTTGGCCCGGGATCGAGTAATGATTACGAGGGGCGGTCGGGGGCATTATTATTTCATAGTCGGTGAAATTCTTGGATTTATGAAAGGCGAACAAGCTGCGAAAGCATTTGCCAAGGATGTTTTCATTAATCAAGAGCGAAAGTTGGGGGCTCGAAGGCGATGGATCACGTCCTAGTCTGACCATAAGCGATGCCGACCGAGGATGGCGGATGTTACTTATAGGACTCCGCGGCACCTTATGAAATCAAAGTCTTTGGGTTCGGGGGTATGGTCGCAAGGCTGAAACTTAAAGGAATTGTGCGGAAGGGCACCACCGGAGGTGGACTGCGGCAATTTGACTTCAACAGGGAAACTTACGAGGTCGGACATAGTAAGGATTGTGGTGAGAGCTCTTTCTTGATTCTATGGGTGGTGGTGCATGGCGTTCTTAGTTGGTGGAAGCGATTTATGCAGTTAATTCCGTTAGCGAGCGAGACCTCGACCTAAACTAGCTATCGCGGAGGTGACCCTCGGCCAGCTTCTTAGAGGGACTATGGCGGCAGGCCAAGGAAGTTTGAGGCAATAGCAGTGCAGTGATGCCGCTTAGATGTTACGGGCGCCGCGCGCTCTACGCGATGTATTCAGCGAGTCTATAGCCTTGGCGGCGGGCGGGTAATCTTTGAAATTTCATGCGTGATGGGGATAGATCATTGCAATTGTTGGTCTTCAGCGAGGAATTCCTAGTAAAGCGAGTCATCAGCTCGCGTTGACTAAATCCACGCCGCTGTACACACCGCCCGTCGCTCCTACCGATTGAATGGTCGGTGAAGTGTTGGATTAGCGTCGGCGTGGGCGGTTAAGCTGCTGCGGCGTCACGAAGTCCAGCGAACCTTATCATTTAGAGGAAGGAGAAGTCGTAACAAGGTTTCCGTAGGTGAACTGCGGAAGGATCATTGTTGAAACCACACTTACTGTGAGCGACCCGTGAACGTAAAATACAGCGAGAGGGGGCGGCCAACCCGGCGAGGGCATGCGACTTCGGGCCGGTGGATGCCGCTGCCGCCGCCTTCCCGCCGCACAAAGCGGCCCCCGCCAAACGGCGCCAAGGAACTCGAGCGAATCAAGCATTGCCCGTGAGGAGATGGTGCTTGGCGTCGGCTAGCGTCGTATACATATGTCAAAAGCGACTCGGCAGCGGATATCGGCTCTCGCGCCGATGAAGAGCGTGGCGAAATGCGATACTTGGTTGTATTGCGAGAATCCGTGAACCATGAGTCTTTGAGCGCAAGTTAGCCCGAAGCCACTAGGGCGAGGGACGCGTCTACAGGCGTCACACGCGTTGCCCCACTCCAAACCTGCGTCCTCGAGGGGCTGGTGGCGGATGCTTGGCCTCCCGTGCGCCCGGCTCGCGGTTGGCAAATCACGAGCACTTCGGCGGCGCCCGCGGCAATGGTGGTTGTCGAACCCTGGTGCCATGCCCAGCTGAGCACGCCAATGCGTGCCGTAGACCCCAATCGCCGCACGCGCGGCGTCCACAGCGACCAGTGAGCGGGGGTTACCGCGAGTTTAAGCATATCAATAAGCGGAGGAAAAAGAAACTTACAAGGATTCCCTAGTAGCGGGCGAAGCGGGAACAGCCGGGTTGAGAATCGGCGCCTCCGGCGTTAATTGTAGTCGAAGAAGCGTCCCGGCGGGCCGGACCCAAGTCCCACTGGAAAGGCGCAAGAGAGGTGAAACCCGTCGTGCGGACCACAGCCGCTGGCCCATGCGAGTCGGGTTGTTTGGGAATCAGGCCCAATCAGGCGGTAAATTCCGTCAAGGCTAAATCTGAGGCGAGGCCGATAGCAAACAAGTACATGAGGAAAGATGAAAAGGACTTTGAAAGAGAGTCAAGAGTGCTTGAAATTGCCGGGAGGGAAGCGAATGGGGGCGGCGATGCGCCTCGGTCGGATGTGGAGCGGTGAGAGCGGTCCGCCCGTCGACTTCGAAGCGTGGACGATCGATGCGGTGGCGGCCCAAGCGGGCTGTAGTCATGCGTGGAGGCGTCGTCGCCCCGATCGTGGTTAGCAGCCTTGGCGCCGTCGCTGGCGTGCCTGCGTGCACTACTTGGCGCTCCGCGTCGGCGTGGGCTCCCCATTCGGCCGTCTTGAAACCGCGGACCAAAAGTCGACATGTGTGCGAGTCAGCGGGCTGAAATAAACCCGTAAAGGCGCAAAGGAAGGCGGTGGCGGGATCCCCTGCGGTTTACCGCCGTGGAAGACCTTGATCTTACGAGAAGGGTTGAGTGAGCATGCTGTCCGGGACGAAAGATGGTGAACTATGCACGGCGGGGGCGAGAGGAGGAAACTACGGTGGAGGCCCGGCGATCTTGGCGATGCAAATCGTTAAATGCGACTTGGGTATAGGAAGACTAATCGAACCGTCTAGTAGCTGGTTCCCTCAGAAGTTTCCCTCGGGATAGGCTGGAGCCCTTGACGAGTTCTATCGGGTAAAACCAATGATTAGAGGCATCGGTAGCAATGCCCTCGACCTATTCTCAAACTTTAAATAGGTAGGGCGGTAGCGGCTGCCGTTGAGCCGTGCCAGAATCGAGAGCTCAAGTGGGCCATTTTGGTAAGCGAGCTGGCGTCGCGGGATGAGCCGGAGGCCGGGTTCGGTGCTGACTTCTGGCGCTAACCTAGAACCCACAAAGGGTGTTGGTGGATTAAGGCAGCGGGGCGGTGGTCATGGAAGTGAAATCCGCTAAGGAGTGTGTAACAACTCACTGCCGAATCAACTAGCCCGAAAATGGATGGCTGAAGCGCGTGACCTATACCCGGAGTCGAGGCGAGCGAACCACGATGAGTAGGAGGCGGTCGCTGCAAAACACAGGGCCTTGAGCGGCGAGGCGGCCGTCGGTCGCAGATCTTGGTGGTAGTAGCAAATATTCAAATGAGAACTTTGAAGGCGAAGAGGGAAAGGTTCCATGTGAGCGGCACTTGCACATGGGTTAGTCGATCCTAAGAGCGGGGAAACCCGTCACGGTAGCGATCAGCGAGCCGAAAGGAATCGGGTTAAAATTCACGAGCAGGGCGTGAAGTGGCGAAGCGCGTTAGGGAGTCGGAGGCGTCGGCGGGGCCTCGGGAAGAGTTATCTTTTACGTTTAACACGCCCACCACAGAAGCGGCTCGGTAGGGTAGAGTCAGTAGTGGAAGAGCACCGCCGCGTCGCGTGGTGTCGGTCGCCCGGCGGCCTTGAAAATCCGGAGGGCCAGAGTGCACGCCCGCGCGGTCGTACTCATAACCGCATCAGGTCTCCAAGGTGAGCGCCTGCAGTGATGGAACAATGTAGGCAAGGGAAGTCGGCAAAATGGATCCGTAACCTCGGGAAAAGGATTGGCTCGAGGGTGAGCCGCGGGGGTCCCAGTCCGAACCCGTCGGTGTCGGTGGGTACTTTCAGCTGCTCCATGGCGAGGCAGTGCGCGTCTTGCCGGCCGAGGCGCAGGAGCGGCCTCGGGGGCCTTCCGGCGTCGAGCGATCGATTCAGGCTGATACGGACAAGGGAATCCATTTGTTTAATTAAAACAAAGCATTGCGATGGTCCTGCGGATGCTCGCAATGTGATTTACGCTGATTACTGCGAATGTCAAAGTGAAGAAATTCAATGGCCAGCGAATTAGCGGCGGGAGTAACTATGACTCTCTTAAGGTAGCCAAATGCCTGCGTCATCTAATTAGTAGCGGCATGAATGGATTAAGAGATTCCCACATCCTGTCTACTATCCAGTGAAAACCGGCCAAGGGAGGGCTTGGCGAGAATCAGTGAGGAAAGAAGACCACTGTTGAGCTTGACTCTAGTCCGACTTTGTGAAATGACTTGAGAGGTGTAGTATAAGTGGGGCAGGAAGCGGCGAAAGTGAAATACCACTACTTTTAGCGTTATTTTACTTATTAGGTGAATGAGGGCGGAGCCTTGCCCTCTTTTTGGAACAAAGGCAGCTTGGCGATCCGGCGAAGACATTGTGGTGGGGGGAGTTTGGCTGGGGCGGCACATCATTAAAGATACTTGAGGTGTCCTAAGATGAGCTCAGCGAGGCAATCTGTGTGGAACAAAGGGTAAAAGCTTCGTTTGATTGATTTCCGGTCTGAGTCTGAGCCGTGGCGTGGCCTATCGATCCTTTAGACCTTGAATTTGAAGCTAGAGGTGTGAAAAAGTTACCACGAGGATAAGCGGCTTGTGGCATAAGCGTTCATAGCGGCGTTGCTTTTGATCGCCCGATGTCGGCTCTTCCTATCATTGTGAAGCGAGAATTCACCAAGTGTTGGATTGTTCACCCACAATAGGGAGCGTGGTGGGTTTTAGGCGTCGTGAGGCAGGTTAGTTTTACCACTGATGTGATTATGCAATAGTAATTCAACCTGATGCAGGAGGAGCGTTGATTAGCACAATTGGTCATGGCTTGGTTTGAAAAGCGATGTGTGTGCAAGCTACCGTCTTATTGGATTATGGTGAGCGCCTCTAAGTCGAATCCGGGCTAGAAGCGGCATACCCAGCGCCCGCCGCCCGTTTTGGACCTGCGGTGGGGTCCTCGACCGAGCGCGTGTGCGTTGGTCAGAGTCCGCCTGTGGCGGAGATGCAGCGGGCGCCTTGAAGTACAATTCCTCTGCGGCGGGTAGAATCCTGCGGGGCGACTTAAATGCAGCGGCGGGGGTGTTGTAAGTGGCGAGTGGCCTTGCTGCCGATCCGAGATTCAGCCACTGCATTAAGCCGATCGTCCCTCCTCCTCCCGTTTAATTTCCGAGAGGCCCTGGTCCGCGAGGTCCGCAGCGGGGCGGGGGAGGGCGCTACACCAGCCAATTTTACCCACGTCCCTCGGTTTTCATGCAAGCCGGGCATGACTTCGGGGCCCGTGCCTATGTGCCTATGTGTGCAAACTCCGCCCGTGGTAACAAAGTCACCGACGCGATCGGGCGTATGGGCGTAGAATGTGGCCAGGAATCATAGGGACAAGCGGCTACCCCACATATTAGCATCACCGCGGCCCCAAGTGCACACACCAGAGGCAGGCGCAAACGGCCTTGTGGCCCCAGCCCACATAGCAAGCAGCCAGCGCCTTGGCCCAGGCCTGAGGCATCCGCGGGCCGCGCCGCGCTAGGCGCCCATTGCATCTGCGGACAAACGCGGCCCAGGCGCCCATAGCGAGCCGCGAGCGCATGCGCGCCCATGGCATGCCAGCACGCAGCAGCCCGAGCACGCCGCCCTGGCGGTGGTGGTAGGTAGGCATACCGCGCCAGTGAGCGCCCGCGGGTAACTGTGGCACCACCCATATAACGCGCGCCACGGCGTGGAGCGCCGTGGCTGCTAGTTAGCTGTCATGGCATTCCTGCGAAACACCAAATTTGCTAATGTGAGGTTCACGGATGCCTTGTGCCACACTACATGCCCATGCACCGGTGCCCATGCATGCCCACATGCCAGCGTTCAAACTTGTCCGGTACCAAACACATTTTGCCGTGCCAGGCTCCCAACTATCACTTTTGGCATATGAGAGCATTCCAACAATCAAAATTAACTTCCCATGCACTTGGTTGAACATGTGCCACGGCCCACGGTGCCCACGAGTGCCACCACATGCCCATGCGTTCCAACTTGTCAGTGCCAAACACATTTTACCCGCAATAAGGCTCCCCGAATATCACTTTTGGCATATGAGAGCATTCCCGACAATCAAAACCAACTCCCATGCACTTGGTTGAACATGTGCCCGCGGCCCCCACGGTGCCCACAGGTGCCACCGCATACATGCGTTCCAACTTGTCCGTGCCAAACACATTTTGCCCAGCACAATAAGGCTCCCAAAATCAATTTTGGCATATGAGAGCATTCCCGACAATCAAAATCAACTTCCATTACACTTGGTTGAACATGTGCCCGGCCCCGGTGCCACGAGTGCAACCGCGTATGCGTTCCAACTTGTCGTGCCAAACACATTTGCCCGCACAATAAGGCTCCAAATACCACTTTTGGCATATAAGAGCATTCGACAATCAAAACCAACTTCCAGCACATGGTTATCCAACTTGGCCGAGCCAAACACATTTTACCCGCCTGATAAGCTTTCTAAAAATCATGTTACACATGTAAGAGCATTCCCAACAAGAAAAACCAACTTCCATGCATTTTTAATTTTTTAAATTTTTATACATTTTGCAAATAAAAATAAAAAATATTTTCACATCTCAAAATTATGAAATTTTTACACAACCTAGAATACATTATTCTAAGCATGCATGCAAAAATTTCATCAAAATTCCATGTATTTCTTCAAAAAGGCCACTTATGTCTCCTCGGCAATGTGATGTTTTTTCTTTGTCACAAGGCCAGCGGTTAATTAAGCTCTTTAAGGGGGTGAGTTGCTTGCCTAGGCACCCCACCCCCCTTATTATGTGCCACACACACCCTTGCCTTGGGTGCCATGGCATGGGGTGGGGGTGTGTGAAATCCATCAATCTTGTTTCTTTCGTCGGCCAGCCATACTGCCCGATCGGCCGCCGTCAATGGTGGCGCCGCCGTCGGAATTCAAAATTCGGCGGCGGTGGAATTCCCAAAGGGAGTGCGGCGGTTGTGGGATCCTCATGCGATGATGGTTGGATGTTATTGGGAGCATAGCGCGGGAAGCGACAGCGATAGGGTGTGGGTTGGTCTTTGTCTCGAATGTGCTTGGGGTAGCGAGGGGATGCTAGTTCGCGGTGGTGCTTCGCGTTGCTTGTTGGTGTTGGGGATTATCCTCGGGAGCCGCCGGGAGGCACCATGGTTGGTCTTTGGTCTTTGGGCTGCGACATGCATTGCTTTCAAGGCGTGCTTCCCAATCAAATCCTCAGATGCGGACGTGACACGGCAATGAATTTGCATCCTAGCTAGCGATGGGTCTTGGGACATGGGGTGCTTGCGGGCTTGGCTTTGAAAACTCATCTGTGCTCTTGGGCAACCTAAGCATTGCGTGTTGTGGCATCAATGGTGGCCTCGGTTTAAAAGTCCGTTCTAATGCTCGGCAATGCCGTGATGCGGCCGCTCGATTGAATGGATCGCGTCGGTTGGCTGCTAGGTGTTGCCGTATATTGGCGGTGCGATTTTGTTGCCTAGACACATAAGCGGTGGTTGCCTTTGGGTTGGGATTTGCGTTCAATTTTAAGCCCGTAGGCTATCGGTGGCCAGGGTGAACTTCGGGGCTTTGCTTTGGCTTCGTCCGCTCTCTTGGGCAACCTAGGAATGCGTGTTGTGGCATCTCTGGTGGCCTCGATTTAATGTCTGTTCTAATGCTCGGCAATGCCGTGATGCGACCCTCGATTGAATGGGCGTCGGTTGGCTGCTAGGTTTTGCTTACGTATTAAGGGGTCAGCGCGGTTGGCATTGGTGATAGTGAGCGTGAGAGCTCTTGGGAGGAGCGAAGACACCCGTTAGCAGAAATGCGCTTAGCCTTGATTGTGTTTAGTTTCCGCACACCACTTTCGGGGGTAATCTAGAGTCCGATACGCACGCGGCATGTTTTTGTTGCCTAGAACCGCATAAAACCGGTGGTTGCCTTTGGCGGGGATCGTCTTCAATCTTTGCCCTTGGGTTGTGGGGGTATCGTTGGCCAGCGGTCGTTCGCGTCGCGTCATGCCTAGCGGTGCCGGCTTGGCTCCAATTGATCGTTCGCATGCTTGGTGCGGCCTCGTTGTCGATTGGGTTGTGGGCTGTTGGTTGGCGTTGGGTTTGGTACATGCTGCGATGGTGTATGAGTTGTGGTATGGTTGTGTGTGTTTGCGGCTCCGTGCTTGGCGGGCATCCAGGCGCTTCTTTCGCTCCCTCGGCTTTGCTTCACGGGGACCTTGTGTCTCTCGGCGTCTTAGGTTCTTGTGCTGCATACCTAATGTGATGGAATTAGTTGCCAGCGGTGTCCCATTCCTCGTACTCTGCAAAGAGCACGGGAGGGCGTCAAAAGTGGCACACTCGTCCAGGCGGCCATTGAAAATTATTTTGTAGCGCCCGCGGTCTGCGCCTACTCGTCCCCTCGGATGCGGAACCGTGGGGTGGGCTTTCATGGCCTTTGAGCGTCCAGCATAGCTTTATCGCTAGTTTTGCGATTGCGTGCCGTTGGCAGCCGCCGACCCCGTTGGGCTCCGCGCGGCATCGGCATGCGAAATACTACGGTTGATCACGCGGTAGTCATATGCTTGTCTCGAATTAAGCCATGCATGTGTAAGTATGAACTAATTGAGGCGTGAAGCTGCGAATGGCTCATTAAATCGATTATAGTTTGTTTGATGGTACCTTACACTTCCGGATAACCGTAGTAATTCTAGAGCTATCGTGCAACAAACCCGACCTCACGGAAGGGGCGCATTTATTAGATAAAAGGTCGTAGCGGGCTCTGCCCGTTGCTCTGATGATTCATGATAACTTCGGCGGATCGCACGGCCTTAGTCTGCGTGACGCATCATTCAAATTTACGCCTATCAACTTTCGATGGTAGGATAGTGGCCTACTATGGTGGTGGCGGGTGTGGAGAGTGGGGTTGATTAGGAGAGGGCACGAGAAAGCGGCTACCACATCCAAGGAAGGCGGCGGAGCGCAAATTACAATCACGACACGGGAGGTAGTGACAATAAATAACAATGCAAGGCTCTATGAGTCAGGTAATTGGAATAATTACAATCTAAATCCATGCGAGGATCCATTGGAGGGCAAGTGCGGTGCGGCGACGCGGTAATTCAGGCTCAATAAGCGTATATTTAAGTTGTTGCAGTTAAAAAGCTCGTAGTTGGACCTTGGGATGGGGCAAGCGGTCCGCTTTGGGTGTGCACACTTTGTCACGTCCACTTCTACGGCGATCGCTCACGGCCTTAATTGGCCAGGGTGCACCGGTCTTTGTTACTTTGAAGAAATTAGAGTGCTCAAAGCAAGCCTACGCTCTGGATACATTAGCATGGGATAACATCATAGGATTTGGTCCTATTACGGTTGGCCGGGATCGGAGTAATGATTACGAGGGGACGGTGGGGGCATTAGTATTTCATAGTCGAGGTGAAATTCTTGGATTTATGAAAGGCGAACAAGCTGCGAAAGCATTTGCCAAGGATGTTTTCATTAATCGAGCGAAAGTTGGGGGCTCGAAGGCGATCAGGATCTGCGTCTAGTCGACCATAAGCGATCTTGAGCCGGGGATGCGGCGGATGTTACTTATAGGACTCCATACGGCACCTATGAAATCAAAGTCTTTGGGTTCGGGGGTATGGTGCAAGGCTGAAACTTAAAGGAATGAGGAAGGGCACCACGGGAGTGGAGCACTGCGGAATTTGACTGACGGGAAACTTACGAGGTCGGACATAGTAAGGATTATGGGGTGAGAGCTCTTTCTTGATTCTATGGGTGGTGGTGCATGGCGTTCTTAGTTGGTGGAGCGATTTATGCAGTTAATTAGTTGAAGCGAGACCTCGACTGCTAACTAGCTATCGGAGGTGACCCTCAGCGGCCAGCTTCTTAGAGGGACTATGGCGGCTTAGGCGAAGTTTGAGGCAATACAGTGCGTGATGCTTAGATGTTACGGGCGCCTGCTTACAGCGATGTATTCAGCGAGTTCATAGCCTTGGCCAAGCGGGCGGGTAATCTTTGAAATTTCGCCATTGATGGGGATAGATCATTGCAATTGTTGGTCTTCAGCGAGGAATTCCTAGTAAGCGCGAGTCATGGCTTCGCGTTGACTACACGTCCACGCCGCTTTGTACACAGCCCGTCGCTCCACCGATTGAATGGTCGGTGAAGTGTTGGATTCGTCGGCGTGGGGCGGTTGGCTGCACTGCGGCGTCACAAGAGTCCGAACCTTATCATTTAGAGGAAGGAGAAGTCGTAACAAGGTTTCCGTAGGTGAACTGCGGAAGGATCATTGTTGAAACCACGCACGTGAGAGCGACGTGAACGTAAAATACAGCGGGGAGGCGAGGGGCCAACCCAAACCGGCGGGGCATGCGACTTCGGGCCGGCTGGCGATGCCGCTGCCGCCGCCTTCCCCGCCCAGCATGGAAACCGGCAAAGCCGCCCGGGAACTCGAGCGAATCAAGCATTGCCCGTGGCGGAGATGGTGCTTGTCAGGAAGCGTTGCGTATTACGTATGTCAAAGCGACTCCGGCAGCGGATATCACGGCTCTCGCATCGATGAAGAGCGTGGCGAAATCACGATACTTGGTGTGAATGCGAGAATCCGTGAACCGTCGAGTCTTTGAGCGCAAGTTGCGCGGCCACTGGAGGCTGGCGTCTACAGGCGTCACCTGGCGTTGCCCCGCTCCAAACCTCGTCCCGAGGCTGTGAGGCGGATGCTGGCCTCCGTGCGCCCGGCTTCGCGGTTAGCCCAAATCACGAGCACTGGCGGCGGCCAGCGGCAATCGGTGGTTGTCCGACCACCGGTGCCATGCAGCGCTGCGAGCATAATCGCGTGCCGTGAGACCCGATCGCCCGCCGCGCGGCGTCCGCAATAGCGACAGGTCGGCGGGGTTACCAGCTGAGTTTAAGCATATCAATAAGCGGAGGAAAAGAAACTTACAAGGATTCCCAGTAGCGGCGGCGAGCGGGAGCGGCCAGGTTGAGAATCGGCGCCTCCGGCGTTAATTGTAGTCGAAGAAGCGTCTGTGGCGGACGGGCCCCGAAGTCCACGGAAAGAGCGCCGAGAGGAGTGAGAGCCCGTCGTGCCGGACCACTGTCGCCGCCGGGCGGTATGCAGCGGTCGGGTTGTTTGGGAATCACGGCCCAATCGAGGCGGAAATTCCGTCAAGGCTAAATCACGGAGAGACGATACTTGAGCAAGTACAGCGAGGAAAGATGAAAAGGACTTTGAAAAGAGAGTCAAAGAGTGCTTGAGGCCGGGAGGAAGCGAATGGGGGCGGCGATGCGCCCGGTGGGGATGTGGAGCGGTGAGAGCGGTCGCCCGATCGACTTCGGCGTGAACCCGATCTGGATTGCGGTGGCGGCCCAGCGGTTGTAGTCATGCCATGGAGCGTCGTCGCCCAGCGATCGTGGTTGGCAGCCCAGCGCCCGTGTGGCGTGCCTGCCGATGCACCTAGCGCTCCGGCGTCGGCCGTGGGCTCCCAATTCGGCCCGTCTTGAAACACGGACCAAAATTGACATGTGTGCGAGTCAGCGGGCTAGTAAACGTAAAGCGCAAGGCTGGCTGGCGGGATCCCGCACGCGGGTTGCACGCCGCCGACCTTGATCTTCGAGAAGGTTGGTGAGAGCATGCACAGCCGGGACGAAGATGGTGAACTATGCACGGCGGAAGCGAAGCGGAGGAAACTCGGTGGAGGCCCTTGGCGATCTCTGGCGATGCAAATCGTTAAATTGGACTTGGGTATAGAGGCGAAAGACTAATCGAGACGTCTAGTAGCTGGTTCCTCAGAAGTTTCCCTCGGGATAGCTGGAGCCCTTGAGGCGAGTTCTCGGGTAAAGCCAATGATTAGAGGCATCGGAGCGCGATGCCCTCGACCTATTCTCAAACTTTAAATAGGTAGGGCGGTAGCGGCTGCCGTTGGCCGTGCCGCGGTCGGAGCTCAAAGTGGGCCATTTTGGTAGCGAGCTGGCGTCTTGGGATGAGAGGAGCGGGTTACGGATTGCTGACTTCTGGCTAACCTAGAACCCTGAGGGTGTTGGTGATTAAGGCAGCGGGGCGGTGGTCATGGAAGTGAAATCCGCTAAGGAGTGTGTAACAACTCACTGCCGAATCAACTAGCCCGAAAATGGATGGCTGAAGCGTGACCTATACCGGCCGTCGGGGCAGAGCCGAACGATGAGTAGGAGAGCGGCGGCGGTCGCTGCAAAACACGGAAGCCTGAGCGGCGGAAGCGGCCGTCGGTCGAGATCTTGGTAGTAGCAAATATTCAAATGAGAACTTTGAAGGGCGAAGGGGAAGGTTCCATGTGAGCGGCACTTGCACATGGGTTGAGTCGATCCTAGAGCGAGGAAACCCGTCGGTAGCGATCAGCGAGCTTGAAAGAGGTCGGGTTAAAATTCTGAGCAAGGGGTGAAAGTGGCGGCAACGTTAGGGAGTCAGGAGGCGTCGGCGGGGGCCTCGGGAAGAGTTATCTTTTACATTTAACAGCCTGCCCACCACAGGAAGCGGCTCGGCGGAGGTAGGGTCAGTACTGGAAGGAAACCTGCGCCGCGTCAGCGTGGTGTCAGGTGCGCCCGTGACCGAAAATCGGAGGGCCAGAGTGCACCCGCGCCCGGTCGTACTCATAACGCATCAGGTCTCCAAGGTGAGCGGCCCAGTGATGGAACAATGTAGGCAAGGGAAATCGGCAAAATGGATCCGTAACCTGGGAAAAGGATTGGCTCGAGGGTTTGAGCACGGGGTCGATCCAGAACCCGTCGGCCGGTGGTGGACTGCTTTCGGCTGCTCCCTTGGCGAGGCGGGTCGCTTGATGCCCGGCCGGGGGCAGGGTAGGAGCGGCCTCAGGGGGCCTTCCCGGCGTCGAGCGATCGACTGAGGCTGAGTGCGGACAAGGGAATCCATTTTAATTAAAACAAAGCATTGCGATGGTCCCTGGATGCTCCCTTGATGTGATTTACGCTTGATGCTCCGAATGTCAAAGTGAAGATTCAACCAATGGCGGGTTGCGGCGGGAGTAACTATGACTCTCTTAAGGTAGCCAAATGCCTGCGTCATCTAATTAGTGGCATGAATGGATGAGATTCCCATGTCACATCTACTATCAGTGAGAACCACTGACCAAGGGAGCGGGCTTGGGAATCGTGAGGGGAAAGACCTGTGAGCTTGACTCTGGTCAGACTTTGTGAAATGACTTGAGAGGTGTAGTATAAGTGGGGTAGGAAGCGGCGAAAGTGAAATACCACTACTTTTAGCGTTATTTTACTTATAGAGTGGATCGGGCCGAGGGCGCTTTTCTTTTTTGGAACAAAGGCAGCTTGGCGATCCGAGGCCGGAACATTGTCGGTGGGGAGTTTGGTGAGGCGGCACATACGTTAAAGATACTTGAGGTGTCCTAAGATGAGCTCAGCGAGCAGAAAGTGTGGAACAAAGGGTAAAAGCTTCGTTTGATTACGATTTCCGGTGCAATCTGAGCAGGTAAAGCGTGGCCTATCGATCCTTTAGACCTTGAATTTGAAGCTAGAGGTGTAGTGATTTACACGAGGGATAAGCGGCTTGTGGCAATAGCGTTCATAAGCGGCGTTGCTTTTTGATCCTTGATGTCGGCTCTTCCTATCATTGTGAAGCGCGAGAATTCACCAAGTGTTGGATTGTTCACCCACTGATAGGGAGCGTGGTTTGGGTTTAGGCGATCGTGAGGCGAGGTTAGTTTACCTACTTGATGGCGATGTCGCAATAGTAATTCAACCTGATGCAGGAGGACGTTGATTCGCTGGTGGTCATGGCGCTTGGTTGAAAAGCGAGTGTGAAGCGCTACCGTCTTATTTGGATTATGGTGAGCGCCTCAAGTGAGAATCCGGGCTAGAAGCGGACGCCGCCCGCCCGCCCGTTTGCCCGACCTGCGGTGGGGTCCTCGACCCCGAGAGCGCGTGTCGTTGGTCAAGTCCTTGCAGCGGAGGAGATGCAGCGGGCGCTTGAAATACAATTCCTACCGGCGGCGGGTAGAATCCTTTCGCGGGCGACTTAAATGCAGCGGCGTATTGTGCTAAGTGGCGAGTGGCCTTGCTGCCACGATCCGCGAATTCAGCCACTGCGTCGCCGATTCGTCCTCCTCCCTCCCGTTTAATTTCCGAAGGCCCTCCGGTCACGAGGTCACAGGCAGAGACGGGGAGGGCGCTACAGCCAATTTTACCCGCGTCCCTCGGTTTTCATGCAAGCCGGGCATGACTCGGGGCCCGTGCCTATGTGCCTATGTGTGCAAACTCCGCCCGTGGTAACAAAGTCTCGACGCGATGCGCGTGCCTTATTGGGCGATATGGGCATGGGGTGGCCAAGGAATGCATGAGGAGACAGCCCGCTGCCACATAATGCATCCACCGCGGCCCCAGAGTACACACCACAGGCGAGCGCCAAGCGTAACCTTGGCGCCATAACTTAGCCCGCATCGCGTAGCGGCTGGCGCCAGAGCATGCGAGGCCTTGGCAACCCCAGCGCCCATTGCATCTTCTTGGACAACCTTGGCTGAGCGCCATGGCGAGCAGCAGGCCTTAATATAGCATGCAGCCAGCCTTGTGGCAGCAGCAGCCCCAGAGCAACATACGCCTAGCAGTGGTGGGTAGGCATGCACGCCAGTGGGCGCCCGCGGTGGTGTGAGCCACCAGCCTTACTTGCGCTGGCGTGGGCAGCCAGAGTAGCTTGCTAGTTAGTATCATGGCATTCCTCACGAAACACCAAATTTGCTAATGTAAGAGGTTCACGAGATGCCTTGTGCACACTCTATGCCATGCCTGCAGTGCCCCATGCATACCAGCATGCTGCAGCGTTCAAACTTGTCAGGTACCAAACCACATTTTGCCCATGATAAAAGGCTCCCGTACATAAGCTTTTTGGCATATGAGAGCATTCCCAACAATCAAAATCAACTTCCATTACACTTGGTTGAACATGTGCCCGGCCCCACGGTTGCCCACAGGTGCCACCATGCCATGCGTTCCAACTTGTCCGGTGCCAAACACATTTTACCCTTTGATAAGGCTCCCGAATATCCTTTTTGGCATATAGAGCATTCCCACAATCAAAACCAACTCCCATGCACTTGGTTTGAACATGTGCCACGGCCCCCGGTGCCCACGAGGTGCCACGATGTCACGGCCTAAGCCTTTGGCGCGCGCACCGCCGTAGGCGATGCGGTGCACTAGCCCTGCGGGTAGTAAGCCAACGACAATGTCCTGTAAAACAAATAACCCACCGCGATATTAGTATTGTGCAAGCACAAAGCAAGCAACATGAATTAAAATAGGGGCCTTGCGAATTAATGGGACAAGCTCACAAAGGCAGCGATGATATGAAATGCACTGCGTTTTATTGATATCTACGATGGTAGGTACACGGAGGAGACCCGAAGCACGTATTAAAGCCCTTTACATGCTAGTGAGCTAGTGACATTTAGCCGACTAGTCACCCCTCGTAAAGCAATTAGCCGTTAGCTTTGTGTGGCGAAACATTACAATGCTCGAGGAGACATAAGAAGAAAAAATTACAAACAAAACTTAGAAACATCAAAATGTTGAGGAGACATAAGCTACAAGTAGCGACCTGGAAGCGACTAATGGCCTGGACAAGCTATACTTGGGCATTACATAGGCACACTCTCACATTCTCCCCACTCAATGCATGGCGTCCTCGGCGGCTTAAATTTTCAAAATCTTCAATCATTTGCTTGAGGCTGCTCGGTCTTGACCTTCTCCCACTTCGTCTCCTCCTGCCAAGTCCACTTCCAGCGACTAGATACTCTTGTATTACGTCATTGCTGCACTTTGATGATCCTATCGGCAAGGATCTCTTGACTTATACTCTCTTGGCTCCTATGTGTCTTCAAATTCGATTCTTTGCTTTCACGGATGGCTGGTTCGCGTGTTGGATCTTCTTCATCTGGGTGGTATGGCTTCGGGTTGGCGGCGTGAAACACGGATGTACCTTCATCCACTTTAGGGTCTCCACTTTGTAAGATGTCTTGCCAGCCTTTGATATTGCGGGAGAGGGCCCTTAGCGTCTTACAAGTCTCCCATCCTTGAGCATAGCGATGACTGCTCTCGCGTTATTTTGACCATCACCATATCTCCTGCTTTAAATTCAGGGGTCTTAGTCCTTGGTCAGCCCATTTCTTCATTAAATGCGAGGCTTTCTCTAAGTATGCAGAGCAAGCTGCTACATTGTTCCTCAATCTTTAGTGAAGTTGAAAGCTGCGGGATTCTTTCCACGATAACTATCCGCGGTGTGAGGCGGTAAAGGATTACGTCCATTCCTTTATCTCGAGCAGGCTCTTGTTGGTTTGCGAGCTCCTGCGAGGTGAAACAAATTACTTGCGGCATCAGAGTTAGCGCCCAGTTCTTTTGGTTGTACAAAGTGAGGTAAGTAGGTATTCCTCGTGATGCATTGAATCTCTGTTTGTCCATCGGTTTGTGGATGATAACTTGAGGAGATATTGATTTTGAGCCTAGGAGGTTGAAGAGCTCCTTCAAAAATTCCATAAACCTAGGGTCTCGATCAGCGACAATATGTTGCGGCACTCCCGATACTTGACTACAAACTTGAAAGTGGCGAGGCGGTCTCCTGCGAGCAATACTTTGATGTCCGAGCGAAAGTGGCATGCTTGAAAATCTATCAATAACCACTAATATGCTCGAAAAGTCCCAGTCTTTGGCAAACCATTTATGAAATCCAATGATATACTCTCCCGTGGCGAGTTGGGGTGTGTAGTGGCTCTAGTAATCTGCTTCAATACGGCGTTCGTCTTATCTGTTGGCATGTTAGGCGGGTTACGGTGTAGTCCATCCATGCGTCCCTTGTTGTGGCGATGGTACCCTTGCTTAATCAATGCATAGGTTCTCTGCCAACGGAGTGTCCACTTACATATAGTATCATGGCATTCTCTCGGTAGGCTTCTCCTTAAGTCCAGCCCTTGGGACAAATAGCCGATTCCCTTTAGGTCCAAAGTAATCCATCTTCTTCCCAAAGCTGAGTCTTCCCATACAACTTGACTTCAATATGTTTTGAGCTACGGGGTCCTTCCCAGAGTGCTCCTTTATCGCTCACAAATGCGGACGTACAAATGGTACTAGCCCGATAAGTTGGCTAGTGTTCTTAATCTTGCAAGTTCCGTCTACGACTTAAAGCATCTGCTGCTTGGTTGGTGTGTCCACTTTATGTTCAAAATGAAAATCAAACTCACATTAAATTCACACCCGGCTGACTCTGTTTGGAGAATTGACCGGTGAGTGAAGAAATGACTCCTTTGCTGAATTATCGATCTTCACTACAAATTTGATCGATTATGTAGTGCCTCCGTTCGAAACAATGGATGGCGGTAACATCTCCTTTTCTTGGGCGTATAGTTCTTTTCAGCTTCGAAAGTTTCCTACTTCGTCGCATGGTTGGATAGCCTTCTTGCGGTAAGACCCTCCAAAAGCAAAGTCGGAAGCATCCGTTTGTATCTCGAATGGCTTTGTGATGTCAGGAAGAGCTAACTGCTTGGATCTCTCTCATCATGGCGGCTTTGGTCCTCAAATGATGTTTGACGGTCACTCCACTCCCACGCTACCCTTTCTTCAATAATTACATTTAGGGGTGTTGCTCTCTTGAGAATCCTTGATAGCGTCGATAGTAATTAAGCTAAGCCAGAAATGATCGATCTCCTTAACATTGGTAGGGGTCTTCCACTCTTGGATCGCCCTCACCTTCTCCAAATCCATCAGGATCTGACCTTGCTCAATGATATGGCCTAAGAACTTGATGGTCTTGTGCAAATGAGCATTTCTCCTCCTTTCTGAAAAGTTTATTCTCGAGCCTTGAAACACCATTTCATGTGCCTCTTTGTGCTCTTCCGGTACGATGCGTAGATTCTGATATCATCCAAGTAGACCACGACAAACTTGTAAAGTAGTCATGGAACACTTGGTTCATTAAAGTACAAAATATTCTTTGGCGCGTTGGTCAATCAAAGCGGCATCACCAAGTTCAATAACTCCATACCTACCCGAGTCACGCGTATGTCTTATTTCATCTCCTTGGCAATCCGCTTGATAGTATCGATCTGAGGTCTAGTTTAGTGAAATACTTGGCACCACTAAGTTGGTGAATAGGTCCACTATCAAGGGGATAGGATATTTGTTGCGCCGTGACCTTATTAAGAGCTTCGATAGTCCACCTTGTGACCCAAGCTCCATCATGCTTACTTGGAATAACAGGCTCAGTAAGGGGCCTTGGATGGCCTTATGAGCACGCTTCAAGAGTTCTTCTAATTGTCTTACGTAACTCTGCCAATTCGGAGGAGCCATCCTATAAAGGCGCTTTTGCTGGTGGCCAAGCTGATATGAGCTCATCTCATGGTCTATGCCGTCTTGGGGGTAGGCCCTTTGGGAGTTTATACGGCATGACATGAAAGGATTGTAGTACCTCTTCTATCATCGCGAGGCACCTTTTCCATCTTCAAATCTTCTTTCTCCAGCAAAAAAGCAGCATATGTTGGTTCTGCCCGCTTACCCCTTTTAAATTGAAGAGCGACAAAAACTTGAATCACCGGCTTTTTGAGCTTTGCAGGGAACAACACTTGTAGACTCTCCCATCATGATCAAGCTATTTGGCGTTGGGATGGGAATTGCCTTTTCTTTCATTAGAAATTCCATGCCCGAAAACCACGTCGAGTCGTCCATGGGTACCCGATCATGTTGGTATGCCGCCTTCAAGGGCCTAGTTTTATCGGTACTTGTTTTGCCATACCAGCGTGGGCGGGGCCTTGAGTTGGCTACTTTCATTAGAGCTGTGTCCTACTCCAACTTGAGGCCTAATCTCCAGCGGATAAGGTGATAGCGTAGCACCCGTGTCCACCATCGCGCTCCTCGCGGCTTTCCCGTGGTGGCTTCCTGGGCGCATTAGGCCCTTTTCAGCCACTCTCTTTGTTTCAACCATTTGTTTCTTCATGGCTCAGAGAAATCGAGGCGCTCCCATTCAGTAGGCTCTTCCTCTTCTTCTTGGCATTCTCATCGCAGCGTAAAGAAGCTTGTAAAGCATTTAAAGCGTTCTATGAGGACATTGGCCACTCATGTGGTCCGTTACATAAAACAAGACATGGGTCTAGGCTTTTGGCCATATGCATTTGAATTATAATTTGAATTAAATTTGGGCAGCTCTTGTTCTTTGCATGGTCCTGAAGGAGGGAGGTCTTCTATCACCTCCCCACTTTTTATGCGGACACGAAGGCTTTTATCCGCTTGTGTTAGGAGTATTGACTTGGTTTACTGCTTGCTAGCGTTCTCCGAATGCATAATCGATTGAAGCGCTCCGCTGCCCACTTGCGCGTTGATAGGTCTTGGACCCTCTGTCATGCAATTGGTTCTAAGCCCGCGGCTTCAGCCTTCTAAAAATAGAATAATTTATCTTTCTCGGACATATCACGTATGTCTAGCATGAGTCGAGAATGCCTTCACATAGTCTCCATTATGGAACACATGCATTTCAACTCCATGGATTGCGGCAGCATGTATATCAACATTCTCGAGGAGAAATTGAGCTTTGAGTTCCTTCTTTAGGTCTCCCCAGTATTGATAGCATCTATTTTCTTGTATATCGACATACTTGGTCCTCCACCTGACTGGCGTCCTTAAGGTACATGCGTAGCCATTGTCAATTTTGTTTCCTCTGAGTTTGGCTTCAGCTAGAAAATATTGCTCCATAGTCGAGAAAATTTTGAGCTCCTTAGCATCACGTGCCCCTCCATATGCGGGGCTGGGCACTTTGATCGCCATAGTCTATCCCGTTGGGGGGTGATGGGTTTTAGCGCCATGGTGACATTCACCTTGGTGCTTAGATCGCAATCTCTCTTTGAGGTGTCCACGGTCACCATAGCGTCCTCCGACAACTTCGTTGACAACCCTTGTCGACGCATTATGCATTTGCACTCGTGTGCTCCTCTCGGGGCGGTGCTTGATGTGTGTGTCGGTTCTCCGCGGGAGACGGAGGGCTCTGCCTCACCGGCCACACTGCGGCTAGTCGAGCTCAATGCCTGCGACTACGTACACGAGAGCTCATCAACTTCGAGGCTCACAGATATGCGCCTCAAATTTTCCAGCCCGGCTAGGTGTATGCTCGCTAGCTCTCCTAGCTGTTGGTGGTAGGAATCGAATGATTTGTTGATTTGTGATCCTCGACATGCTTGCCCGATGGCCACCTCGATCGCTTTGGCTCACATACCAATTTATCACGGCCTAAGCCTTTGGCAGCCTTCATAGAGTAGGTAGATCGCGGTGCTTAGCCCATGGGTAGTAAGCCAGCCGACAATGTCCCTCGTAAAACAAATAACCCACCGCGATATTAGTATTGTGCAAGCACAAGCAAGCAACGATGATAATTAAAATAGGGGCATAGCAATTAAGCGGGACAAGCTCACAAAGGCAGCGATGATATGAAAATGCACTCGTTTTATTGATATCTCGATGGTAAGAAAGAGTACCACGGAGGCCACAAACGCGTATTAAAGCCCTTACCTATGCTGAGTGAGGCTAGCCCAACATTTCGCCGACTAATTAAGCCCCTCAAGTAAAGAGCTTAATTAACGTTAGCTTTGTGTGAGGAAACATTACAATGCTGAGGAGACATAAGAAGAAAATTACAAACAAAACTTAGAAACATCAAAATGTTAGAGACATAAGCTACCAAGTAGCGACCATGGGCTTGACTAATGGCCACGGACAAACTATACTTGGGCATTACATAGGCACACTCTCACCGCAGCGCATGCACATGCGTTCCAACTTATCGTCACCCGAACACATTTTGCCACTTACTGATAAGGCTCCCCAAAAAATCAATTTTGGCATATGAGGTATTCCCGACAACAATCCAAAATCAACTTCCCATGCACTTGGTTGAACATGTGCCACGGCCCCCACGGTGCCCACGAGAGTGCGATTGCGTAACCTCGCGTTCCAACTTGTCGTGCAAACACATTTTGCCCACATACCGATAAGGCTCCCAAAGATACCACTTTTGGCATATAAGAGCATTCCCAACGAAAATCAAAACCAACTTCCCAAGCACATGTATCCAACTTGTGGAGCCAAACACATTTTACGCATAATAAGCTTTCTAAAAATCATGTTACACATGTAAGAGCATTCCCGACAAGAAAACCAACTTCCCATACATTTTTAATTTTTTAAATTTTTATACATTTTGCAAATAAAAAATAAAAAAAATATTTTCACATCTCAAAAATTGTAAATTTTTTACACAACCTAGAATACATTATTCTAAGCATGCATGCAAAAATTTCATCAAATTCCATGTATTTAGCAAAAGGCCACTTATGTCTCCTCACGTATGATGTGATGTTTTCTGTTTGTCCACAAGGCCAGCGGTTAATTAAGCTCTTTAAGGGGGTGAGTTGCCTTGCCCTGGCACCCCTTATGGCCCCATGGCTGCCCACACCCCCCCCGCGCCCGTGCCATGGCATGATTGGGGGGTGTGTAGGCATCAATAATCTTGACAACGGTCGTGGCAGCCTGGCCGTCGTATGCGTCAATAATGGCGCCCAGCCGTTAATTCCAAAATTCCGGCGGCGGTGGAAGCCACCAAAAGTTGGCGGTTGTGGGATCCTCATGCGATGATGGTTGGCAATGTTGGCCGGAGCATAGCGCGGGGAAGCGACAGCGATATAGGGTGTGGGTTGGTCTTTGGGGTCTCGAATGTGCTTGCGGGTAGTGAGGGGATGCTAGTTCTTGTGGTGGGTACTCGTTGCTTGTTGGTGTTAGGGAGGGATTATCCTCGGGAGCCCGCCGGGAGGCACCCTATGGTTGGTCTTTGGTCTTTGGGCTGCGACATGCATTGCTTTCAAGGCGTGCTTCGATCAAATCACACCGATGCGGACGTGACAGGCAATGAATTTGCATCCTAGCTAGCGATGGGTCTTGGGACATGGGGTGCTTAGCAGGGCTTGGCTTTGAAAACTCATCTGTGCTCTTGGGCAACCTAAGCATTCGCGTGTTGTGGCATCAATGGTGGCCTCGGTTTAAAGTCCCGTTCTAATGCTCGGCAATGCCGTGATCGCGGCCTTCAGATTGAATGGATCGCGTCGGTTGGCTGCTAGGTGTTGCCATTATTAGCCTTGATGCGATTTTGTTACCCTGAACCATAAGCGGTGGTTGCCTTTGGGTTGGGATTTGCGTTCAATTTTAAGCCCGTAGGCTATCGGTGGCGGGGTGAACTTCGGGGCTTTGCTTTGAAGCTGTCCGCTCTGGAGGCAACCCTAGGAATTGCGTGTTGTGGCATCTCTGGTGGCCTCGATTTAATGTCTGTTCTAATGCTTTCGGCAATGCGGTGATCGCGGCCTCTGATTGAATAGGCGTCGGTTGGCTGCTAGGTTTTGCCATTATTAGAGCGGGTCCAGCGGTTAGCATTGGTGATAGTGAGCGTGAGGAGCTCTTGGGAGGCGAAGACACCCGTTAGCGAGAAATCTTGTAGCGATTGTGTTTAGTTTC
>VOIH02000029.1:0-33608 GCA_007844105.2 Rhamnella rubrinervis
GTCTTTAACATTGTGTGTTGGGAGCGGGACTTGCTTTCAGGGAATTGAGGAGTTGTATGCAACCCATTTGTGATGGTCGGGTTCCTCCCTTTCTTGAGCATGGCTAAGAGCTTTTAAGCGAGACGCTCTCTTGCCCAATGTGGACCATCCAAAGGAAGCAATTGTTTCTTGGTTTTGCCTCTTTGTTATTTCCTCTCTTCCAATCTTGGTTTTGTGGAGGCCTCCTCGGTTGTCTTTGCCTTGTGGAGCCTTATGGAACTTGGCTCCTCAATATTGCTTGCGTTAGCTTTGGGCTTTGAGTTTGAGGACTCACCTGCATATTCCATGAGTGTCTGCGGTGGTGAGGCGGTAGAAACATCTTACCTCCTCCGGCGTTGGAGTTCAACATATGCCCATGATTGTAGCCCATCCATGAAGTTGAAGAAAGATCCTCCTCGGTCATGTTAGGAATTTGAAGCATCAAGCGGAAAATTCCTCCGCGTACCTCACGACGGACCGGTGTGCTTCAATTCCTTCATCTTCTTTCTAGCATCGTGAATGGCATTCGGGGTAAAATTGCCTCTTGACTCCGTTTTAGATCTTCCCGTGAGTTGATGATGCAGTACCACTTCTTCATTTCTTCATGCTTTCTCGCCACCACGTAGCACCAAGATTAGTAAAGTAAAGGCGGTAGTTACCTTTTGCTTCTCATCTTGCATGTTGATCCACCCGAGTATTGTTCCATATGCCATATGAAGTTCTCCAATTCCTTTGCGTCCCTCTTACGCTAAACTCCTTGGGTTTGGGAACATCCACCCGTGGAGCATGTTGAGTGGTGATAGCACCACTAGTTGCAGCCAGCTTACATAATGCCCAATCCATACGGGTCTCCTCCCAAGCGTGCTTAAGCTCATCCATTTGAGCTTGCATGAGTGAAAGTGTTTCAAGCAGTTGCTTGAAAGCGGCATTCTCTTGGCGCCGTCTCACGATTGGCCTGCGTGACGCTTTGCAAGTCGCCATGAAGCTCCCCGCGGTGCGTCCACCGACCTCCCGAGTTCCTCCGCGCTTTGCTGCGACGCGATCCAACCTTTCCATCCGTCGGCTGACTTACTTCCAGTATTGCAAGTGGCCTCCATGCTAGCAAGAAGCGACTCGAGATTTCGAGCGCCCACGTGCTCGCCCAGGATTGTGGGTTCAACCTCCTTCCCCTCATCTCTTCTCCAGCGACAACCTCGGATGAAGACATGCTTTCTCCTCACGAACCTAGCTCATTACCAAGCATCACGGACTTGTTGAAAACCTTGGCCGTGCGGCCTTAGTTGCTTGTTTGACCACCGGAAGCAACTAAGTAAGCCTCTTTGCCAACCTGAAGAAAGCTAAGCAACAAAGAAAGAACTTAGAGAGAGAAAGTCTCAACTAGAGAGAGAATGAGAAAATAAGAATGTATTACTCAATACTTGGGTGGTTTGGCCAATGAAGCCTCCCATTTATATATTATGACAAAGCGGCTATAATACATTTTGATCCTGCGGTGGAGATTGAGTTTCTAGAATCCCTCCAAGTGCTATCAACTAAGTGACAACTAAGCAAGCTAGGGTTTTCTAGAAGGTTCTACACAAGTCTAGAGAACTCCACATGCTTCTTGCCTAAGTGTCAGAAAATGCCACCAAAGTGTTTGGTGAGATGCTAGGGCATGACCTTTAGGCACCAGCCCCCACTTGGCCCCATGGCGCCCACACACCCCCACGCCCGGGTGCCATGGCATGGGGTGGGGGGTGTGTGAGCATCCATCAATCGACTGTCGGCCCAGCCTACGCCCGATCGGCAGCGTCAATGGTGGCGGCAGGTAATTCCAAAAATTCCGGCGGCGGAATTTCACCAAAGGGGTGGGTTTTGGGATCCTCATGCGATGATGGTTGGCAATGTTGACGGGAGAACGCCAGCCGGGGAAGCGGCCATCGATATAGGTGTGGGTTGATCTTTGGGGTCTCGAATGTGCTTGGGGTAGCGAGGATGCTAGTTGTGGTGGTGGTGCTCTACGTTGCTTGTTGGTGTTGGGGATTATCCCGGAGCCCCGGGGAGGCACCATGGTTGGTCTTTGGTCTTTGGGCTGCGACATGCATTGCTTTCAAGGCGTGCTTCGATCAAATCTCGAATGCGGACGTGACCGTGAATTTGCATCTAGCTAGCGATGGGTCTTGGGACATGGGGTGCTTGCGGGCTTGGCTTTGAAAACTCATGTGCTCTTGGGCAACCTAAGCATTGCGTGTTGTGGCATCAATGGTGGCCTCGGTTTAAAGTCCGTTCTAATGCTCGGCAATACCCGTGATCACGGCGCTCCGATTGAATGGATCGTCGGTTGGCGCTAGGTGTTGCCATTAAGCGTGATGCGATTTTGTTGCCTAGACCGCCAGCGGTGGTTGCCTTTGGGTTGGGATTTGCGTTCAATTTTAAGCGCGTAGGCTATCGGTGGCCAGGGGTGAACTTCGGGGCTTTGCTTTGAAGCTTCGTCATTTCTGCTTGGGCAACCTAGGAATTGCGTGTTGTGGCATCTACGGTGGCCTCGATTTAATGTCTGTTCTAATGCTGGCGGCAATGAAGTCGGCCTCTGATTGAATGGGCGTCGGTTGGCTGCTAGGTTTTGCGCCATTATTAGGCGGTCGTAGCGGTTGAAGATAGTGAGCGTGAAGCTCTTGGAGAGGCGAAGACACCCATTAGCGAAATGCCTTGGCCTTGATTGTGTTTAGTTTCGCACACCACTTTCGGGGGTAATCTAGAGTCCGTTGCCGCGCTTGCGGCATGTTTTGTTACCCTAGAACCATAAAGCCATTGGTTGCCTTTGGCCAAGATCTTTCAATCTTTGGCCCTTGGTTGTGGGGGTATCGTTGGCGGTGTTCGCGTCGTCATGCCTAGCGGTCTTGGCTTGGCTCAATTGATTAGTTACCGCATGCGGTGACCTGCGTTGTGATTGGGTTGTGGATTTTGATGGTTGGCGTTAGGTTTTGGGATGCTGCGATGGTGTATGAGTTGTAGGTATGGTTGTGTGTGTTTGCGGGGCTCGTTGCGGGCATCAGGCGCTTGCTTCGCTCCCTCTCGGCGCTTTGCTCTGAGGGACCTTGTGTCTCTCGGCGTCTTGGGTTCTTGTGCTGCATACCTAATGTGATGGAATTGGTTGCCAACGGTGTCCGTTCCTCTGCATTGCTGCAGAGGCGCGGGGAGGGCGTCAGTGGCACCTTAGCGTCCCGGCGGCCATTGAAAATTATTTTGTAGCGCCCGCGTCCTCGATATTTTCGTCCGGATGCGGAACAGTGCGTGGGCTTTCATGGCCTTTGAGCGTCGGCGCAGCTTTATAAGCTAGTTTTGCCGCGATTGCAGTGCGGGTTGTAGCCGCCGACCCAGCGTTGGGCTCGCAGCGGCATCGGCATCCTTGAAGAATGCTACGGTTGATCACGCCGGTAGTCATATGCTTGTCTCAAGATTAAGCCATGCATGTGTAGTATGAACTAATTGAGGCTGTGAAGCGCGAATGGCTCATTAAATCGATTATAGTTTGTTTGATGGTACCTTACTTTCGGATAGCAGTAGTAATTCTAGAGCTATACGTGCAACAAACCCGACCTCTGGAAGGGGCGCATTTATTAGATAAAGGTCGTAGCGGGCTGCGCCCGTTGCTCGATGATTCATGATAACTTCGGCGGATCGCTTACGGCCTTGAGTCGTGACGCATCATTCAAATTTACGCCTATCAACTTTGATGGTAGGATAGTGGCCTACTATGGTGGTGGCGGGTGGTGGAGGAGGTGGGTTGATTGGGAGAGGCACGAGCGGCTACCACATCCAAGGAAGGCGGCCGGTGGCGCAAATTACCGATCGACGCGGGGAGGTAGTGACAATAAATAATAACAATACAGGGCTCATGAGTGCAGTAATTGGAATAAGTACAATCTAAATCCTTAGCGAGGATCCATTGGAGGCAAGTGCAGTGCCAGCGGCAGCGGTAATTCCGGCTCAATAGCGTATATTTAAGTTGTTGCGGTTAAAAGCGTGGTTGGACCTTGGGATGGGGCAATTGGTGCGCTGGGTGTGCACTGTATGCGTCCCTTCCGCCGGCGATCGCTCTGGCCTTAATTGGCCAGGGTACGTGCCTCGGTCTTTGTTACTTTGAAGAAATTAGAGTGCTCAAAGCAAGCCTACGCTCTGGATACATTAGCATGGGATAACATCATAGGATTTGGTCCTATTACGGTGGCCGAGGATCGGAGTGATGCAAGGGGGCGGTCGGGGGCATTAGTATTTCATAGTCGAGGTGAAATTCTTGGATTTATGAAAGGCGAACAACTGCGAAAGCATTGCCAAGGATGTTTTCATTAATCAGAGCGAAAGTTGGGGGCTGAAGGCGATCGGATACCGTCTAGTCTGACCATAAGCGATCGAGCCGAGGATGGCGGATGTGCACTTATAGGACTCGCCCGGCACCTTATGAGAAATCAAAGTCTTTGGGTTAGGGGAGTATGGTGCAAGGCTGAAACTTAAAGGAATTGTGGAAGGGCACCACCGGGAGTGGAGCCTGCGGCTTAATTTGACTCAACGGGGAAACTTACGGTCGGACATAGTAAGGATTGTGGGGAGAGCTCTTTCTTGATTCTATGGGTGGTGGTGCATGGCCGTTCTTAGTTGGTGGGCGATTTATGCAGTTAATTCCGTTAGCGAGCGAGACCTGACACGCTAACTAGCTATGCGGTGACCCTCGCGGCGGCTTCTTAGAGGGACTATGGCGGCTTAGGCCAGGAAGTTTGAGGCAATAGCAGTGCGTGATGCCCAGATGTTACGGGCGCCGCAGCGCTACGATGTATTCAGCGAGTCTATAGCCTTGGCGGCGGGCGGGTAATCTTTGAAATTTCATGCGTGATGGGGATAGATCATTGCAATTGTTGGTCTTGCGAGGAATTCCTAGTAAAGCGAGTCATCATTTCGCGTTGACTACGTCCACGCCTTTGTACACACCCGCGTCGCTCCTACCGATTGAATGGTCGGTGGGGTGTTGTTGGATTAGCGTCGGCGTGGGGCGGTTAGCTGCTGCGGCGTCACAAGAAGTCCGAACCTTATCATTTAGAGGAAGGAGAGTAGTAACAAGGTTTCCGTAGGTGAACTGCGGAAGGATCATTGTTGAAACCACACACGTGAGCGACCCGTGAACCCGTAAAATACAGCGGAGGCGAGGGCCAGAACCCGGCGGGGCATGCGACTTCGAGGCTTGGCTGGCGATGCCGCTGCCGCGCCTTCCCGCCCCGCTGGCGAAACCGGCGCCAACGCGCCAAGAACTCGAGCGAATCAAGCATTGCCCGGCGGGAGATGATGCTGGCGTCGAGGCTGCGTCGTATACGTATGTCAAAAGCGACTCGGCAGCGGATATCACGGCTCTCGCCGATGAAGAGCGTGGCGAAATCGCGATACTTGGTGTGAATGCGAGAATCCGTGAACCATGAGTCTTTGAGCGCAAGTTGCGCGAAGCCACTAGGTGAGGCACGCGTCTACAGGCGTCACACAGCGTTGCCCCACTCCAAACCTGCGTCCTCGAGGGCTGGTGAGGCGGATCTTGGCCTCCCGTGCGCGGCTCGCGGTTGGCCCAAATCACGAGCACTTCGGAGGCGGCCGCGGCACCGGTGGTTGTCGAACCCTGGTGCCATGCAGCTTGAAGCGCCAATGCGTGCCGTAGACCCCAATCGCGCCGCGCAGCGGCGTCCAGCAGCGACCCGAGTCGAGGCGGGGTTACCGTGAGTTTAAGCATATCAATAAGCGGAGGAAAAGAACTTACAAGGATTTAATGCTTGGCGAAGCGGCAGGGAGCGGCCCGGGTTGAGAATCGGCGCCTCCGGCGTTCGAATGTAGTCTGAAGCGTCCTGTGCGGACCGGCCCAAGTCCCACTGGAAAGGCGAGGAGGTGAAACCCGTCGTGCCGGACCTAATGCTTTCCCGGTATTTGTCTGTCGGGTTGTTTGGGAATGCAGCCCGTCGGGCGGTAAATTCCGTCAAGGCTAAATCTGGGCGAGGCCGATAGCACAAGTACCCGCGAGGAAAGATGAAAAGGACTTTGAAAGAGAGTCAAAGAGTGCTTGAAATTGTGGGAGGAAGCGAATGGGGGCGGCGATGCCCTCGGTCGGATGTGGAGCGGTGAGAGCGGTCCGCCCGATCGACTTCGAGGCGGACCGATCTGATTCGCGGTGGCGGCCCAAGCGGCTGTAGTCATGCGGGTGGAGCGTCGTCGCGCGATCGTGGTTGGCAGCCGTCGCTGGCGTGCCTCTTGCAGCTCGGCGTCGGCAGGTGGGCTCCCATTCGATCTTGAAACGGACCAAAGTGGACATGTGCGAGTCAGCGGGCTAGTAAACCCGTAAAGCGCCAAGAGAAGGCGGCTGGCGGGATCCCCCAGCAGGTTGCGCCGAGGCCGACCTTGATCTTACGAGAAGGGTTGGTGAGAGCATGCAGGCGGGACGAAAGATGGTGAACTATGCACGAGGCGAAGCGAGAGAAACTTCGGTGGAGGCCGCGGCGATCTGGCGATGCAAATCGTTGATGCGACTTGGGTATAGAGGCGAAAGACTAATCGAACCGTCTAGTAGCTGGTTCCCTCGAAGTTTCCTCGGGATAGGCTGGAGCCTGAGGCGAGTTCTATCGGGTAAAGCCAATGATTAGAGGCATGGGGCGCAATGCCCTCGACCTATTCTCAAACTTTAAATAGGTAGGGCAGTACGCCCGTTGAGCGTGCCGCGAATCGAAGCTCCAGTGGGCCATTTTGGTAAGCGAGGCTGGCGTCGCGGGATGAGCAGGAAGCGGTTCACGGTGCCAACTACTGTAACCTAGAACCCACAAGGTGTTGGTGGATTAAGGCAGCGGGGCCGGTGGTCATGGAAGTGAAATCCGCTAAGGAGTGTGTAACAACTCACTGCCGAATCAACTAGCCGAAAATGGATGGCTGAAGCGGCGTGACCTATACTGCCGTCGGGAGCAAGAGCGAACCACGATGAGTAGGAGAGCGGCGGTGTTGCAAAACACAGAAGCCTTGGCGGGGCGGCCGTCGGTCTGATCTTGGTGGTAGTAGCAAATATTCAAATGAGAACTTTGAAGGCGAAGAGGGAAAGGTTCCATGTGAGCGGCACTTGCACATGGGTTAGTCGATCCTAAGAGGGGAAACCCGTCGGCCGGTAGCGATCAGTGAGCGAAAGGGAATCGGGTTAAAATTCACGAGCCGGGCGTGAAGTTGCGGCAACGTTAGGGAGTCGGAGGCGTCGGCGGGGGCCTCGGGAAGAGTTATCTTTTACGTTTAACGACTGCCCACCACAGAGCGGCTCGGTGGGGTAGGGTCAGCTTTGGAAGAGCACGCCGCGTCGCGTGGTGTCGGTCGCCCGGCGCGAAAATCCGGAGGGCCAGAGTGCACCGCGCCCGTGTACTCATAACGCATCAGTCTCCAAGGTGAGCGACCTGCAGTGCGATGGAACAATGTAGGCAAGGAAGTCGGCAAAATGGATCCGTAACCTCGGGGAAAGGATTGGCTCGAGGAGGCGGGGTCGATCCGAACCGTCGGTTGTCGGTGGGTACTTGTAGCTCCAGGCGAGGCGAATCGCCAGCGTCTTGCGGCGAGGGCAATTTGAGAGCGGCCCCTCCGGGGCCTTCCGGGCGTCGAGCGATCGACTTCGAGGCTGAGTGCGGACAAGGGAATCCGGCATTTAATTAAAACAAAGCATTGCGATGGTCCTGCGGATGCTCCGCAATGTGATTTACGCCGGTGCTCACGAATGTCAAAGTGAAGAAATTCAACCAGCGCGGAAGTAAGCGGGGAGTAACTATGACTCTCTTAAGGTAGCCAAATGCCTGCGTCATCTAATTAGTGGCGCGCATGAATGGATTAACGAGATTCCCATCCACATCTACTATCAGTGAAACCACGGAAGAGCGGGCTTGGCGAGTCGCGAGGAAAGAAGACCTGTTGAGCTTGACTCTAGTCCGACTTTGTGAAATGACTTGAGAGGTGTAGTATAAGTGGGGCGAGGAGCGGCGAAAGTGAAATACCACTACTTTTAGCGTTATTTTACTTATTAGTGAATGGGCCGAGACCTTGCCCTCTTTTGGAACAAAGGCAGCGCTTGGCCGAGATCGAGCGAGAAGACATTGTCGGTGGGGAGTTTGGCTGGGCGGCACATCACATTAAAAGATAGCGGGTGTCTAAGATGAGCTCAGCGAGCAATCTCGTGTGGAACAAAAGGGTAAAAGCTTCGTTTGATTACGATTTCCGATGCAGTCTGAAGGTGGGCGTGGCCTATCGATCCTTTAGACCTTGAATTTGAAGCTAGAGGTGTCGGAAAAGTTACCCGCGAGGATAAGCGGCTTGTGGCGGCCAGCGTTCATAGCGGCGTTGCTTTTTGATCCTTGATGTCGACTCTTCCTATCATTGTGAAGCGAATTCACCAAGTGTTGGATTGTTCACCCACCAATAGGGAGCGTGGTTTGGGTTTAGGCAGTGGTGAGCGAGTTAGTTTTACCACTACGATGTGATATCCCAATAGTAATTCAACCTAGATGCGAGAGGAACCGTTGATTAGCACAATTGGTCATCGGCTTGGTTGAAAAGCGATGTATGAAGCTGCCGTCTTATTTGGATTATGGTGAGCGCCTCTAAAGTCGAGAATCGGGCTAGAAGCGGCCTTACTGCGCCCGCCGCGTTTGCCGACCTGCGGTAGGGTCCTCGACCCCGAGCGCGTGTCGTTGGTCAAGTCCATACGAGGAGATGCAGCGTGCGCGCCTTGAAGTACAATTCCTACCGGCGGCGGGTAGAATCGCTGCGGGCGACTTAAATGCAGCGGCGGGGTATTGTAAGTGGCGAGTGGCCTTGCTGCCCGCGATCCGCGAATTCAGCCACAAAGCCGGCGATTCGTCCCTCCTCCCTCCCGTTTAATTTCGAAGGCCACGGTCCCGAGGTCCGCGAGGCGGGGGGGGCGCTACACAGCCAATTTTACCCGCGTCCCCGGTTTTTCATGCAAGCCCGGGCATGACTTCGGGGCCCCGTGCCTATGTGCCTATGTGTGCAAACTCCGCCCGTGGTAACAAAGTCACCGCCCGATCGCGTGCCTTCATTGGCGATATGGGCATGGGGTGGCCAAGGAATAAGAGGACAAGCCCGTGCCACATATTAGCATCACATGGCCCCAAGTGCACACACAGGCGAGCAAACCCGGCAGCCCATGTGGCGCCATACCCATTGCAAGCGCCCCTTGGCGCTGGTAGGGCATCGCGTGAGCAGCGGCTAGGCGCCCAGGGCATGCAGCAGAGGCGCAGCTGGCCCAAGGCGGCCAAATGTACGGACAAGCTTGGCCCAGGCGCCCATGGCGAGCAGCAGCGTAGCCTTGCGCCATGGCAGCCTGCAGCCTTGGCAGCAGTAGCCCCGAACGCCCACGCCACTGGTGGTAGGTGGCATACGCGCCCGATGGGCGCCCGGTGGCTGTGGCTGCCACCCTAGCCTTGCCTCCAGGCGTGGGCGCCGTGGCTTACTAGTTGGCTGTCATGGCATTCCTCTGAAACACCAAATTTGCTAATGTGAGTTCCGGATGCACGTGCCACACTCATGCCCATGCACCCGGTGCCCCATGCATGCCCACATGCCAGCAGCGTTCAAACTTGTCGTGCCAAACACATTTTGCCCGCACAATAAGGCTCCCAACTATCACTTTTGGCATATGAGAGCATTCCCGACAATCAAAATTAACTTCCCATGCACTTGGTTGAACATGTGCCACGGCCCCACGGTGCCCGGAGTGCCACCACATGCCCATGCGTTCCAACTTGTCCGTGCCAAACACATTTTACCCGCACAATAAGGCTCCCAAATATCACTTTTGGCATATGAGAGCATTCCCAACAATCAAAACCAACTCCCATGCACTTGGTTGAACATGTGCCAGCGGCCCCTAGCGGTGCCCACGAGGTGCCACGCGTACATGCGTTCCAACTGTCCGTGCCAAACACATTTTGCCCGCCAATAAGGCTCCCAAAATCAATTTTGGCATATGAGCATTCCCAACAATCAAAATCAACTTCCATGCACTTGGTTGAACATGTGCCACGGCCCGCGGTGCCAGGTGCAGCGCGTGCCCATCGCGTTCCAACTTGTCCGTGCCAAACACATTTTGCCCGCACAATAAGGCTCCCAAATACCACTTTTGGCATATAAGAGCATTCCCAACAATCAAAACCAACTTCCCATGCACATGGTTGCACATGTGCCTTAGCACCGATGCCACAGTGTGCCACATAAAACACACATGTATCAACTTGACCGAGCCAAACACATTTTACCCGCACAATAAGCTTTCTAAAAATCATGTTACACATGTAAGAGCATTCCAACAAGAAAAACCAACTTCCCATGCATTTTTAATTTTTTAAATTTTTATACATTTTGCAAATAAAAAATAAAAAAATATTTTCACATCTCAAAATTATGAAATTTTTACACAACCTAGAATACATTATTCTAAGCATGCATGCAAAAATTTCATCAAAATTCCATGTATTTCTTCAAAAAGGCCCTTATGTCTCCTGGCATGATGTGATGTTTTTACTGCTGTCACAAGGCCAGCGGTTAATTAAGCTCTTTAAGGGGGTGAGTTGCACGCCTAGTGTCGCGGACTTGTTGAAAACCTTCAAGCGTGCGGCCTTAGTTGCTTGTTTGACCCTCGGAAGCAACTAAGTAAGCCTCTTTACTTGACCTAGAAGAAAGCTAGCGACAAAGAAAGAACTTAGAGAGAAGTCTCTGACTAGAGAATGAAGAAAATAAGAATGTATTACTCAATACTTGGGTGGTTTGGCCAATGAAGCCTCCCCTATTTATAGTATTACAACAAGCGATCCATGGCTATAATACATTTGATCCTACGGTGGAGATTGAGTTTCTAGAATCCTCCACCAAGTCTTTATACAACTAAGTGACAACTAAGCAAGCACTAGGGTTTTCTAGAAGGTTCTACACAAGTCTAGAGAACTCCACATGCTTCTTGCCTAAGTGTACGAAAATGCCCTCAAAGTGTTTGGTGAGATGCTAGGGCATGACATTCTCCCCACCTATGCGTCGGCGTCCTGCGTCGAGCTGCTGATGGAGCGCTTGATGTGGTCTTGGTTGCCATAGTGCTACCGCCGGTTCCCAACTTCGCTTCACTTTGGATAGTCCGCTTCCATTTCACTAAGTACTCATGGCTTCGGATGATTGTCCCTTCCGCGTACCACTTCGTTGGCCATGGCGTTTTCGACCTCCTTGTCGTAAGCACTTGTGATGCCATAGGTGCTCTCTCGGACTTCCTTCTTGAAGGGTCTTCCTCATCTTCATGATATGGCTTCGCGACTTACATGGAAGGCCGGGTGTAGCCTAAGTGTGGATGGCAACTCCACCTTGTATGCTACCCTCCTACTTTCTTGATGATGGGAAATGGCCCTCATGGCGTCTAACAAGTCCATTGTGCAGTGGGCGAGTAGACTTGTGTTGGGAAGGTAGAATCTTGATAAACCAAGGTCTCCAATTTGGTATTCCACATATGGCCGTCTTGTGTCCGCCTTTCTTCATTTTCTTAGTTGCCTTGTGAAGGTAGGACCTGCGCCAAGTCCACTTGCGTGCCAATTTTGGCAACCTTGAAGCGGATGGACTCCTCCCTTTGTAGCTTGTAACAAGTGTATGAGGAGTCAATGGTTGTTGCCAGTGGCTAGCTCGAGCGGGCTCTATTGGTGGACTACGCTCCTTTGTAAGTTGTAGGAAAATTGGGCCACGTCTAGTAACTTTGCCCAATCATGTTGGTTGGCACTCACAAAATGCCTCAAGTAAAGCTCAACAAGCGCGTTAGCTTCGTTCCGTTTGCCCATCGGTTTGAGGATGGAAGCTTGTAGAAATGTAGATCGAGCCCATGAGTTTGAACAACTCCGTCCAAACCTCCCGTTGAATCGTGGATCTCGATCACTAATGATGGATTGTGGTAACCCCGATACTTTACCATTCTTGAAGAATAGTCTTCTTGCGGTATCATGTGAACTTGCCTTTGAGTGCGGCTATGAAGGTGGCATACTTGGAGAATCTGTCAACCACCGCGATGATAGTGCCACACCCTCCAGATTGGGCAAGCCTAATGAAGTCCATGCTTATGCTTTCCCACGGATGCGGGTGTAGGTAGTGGTTCCAAAGACCAGTGAGGACTTTGTTGTTCAACCTTGTCTTGTTGGCACACAAGACAAGTCTTCATATAAGCTCCACTTGCGTCGCATTTGTGGCCAATAGTAAGTTGTCTCTAATAAGGCTCACCGTGCGCCTTTGCCCGGATGCCCGATTTGTGTCATGGCATTCCTTAATCAAGTTCCTCCTCAAGTTGCTCCACCTTGCGCGTGAACCGCACGTCGACCCTTTGTGTAGAGTAAGCCTTCCTCCATCAAAACGCTTGGTCTTGCCCTCCGTGGCAAGTTGTTGGAGTTGTTTGGCCACAACATCATGCTCCATGCCCTCCTTGATTAAGTCGAACAATTCTCCTTGGAGCTTGCTTATCGGCCAACTTCGGCCTTCCTACTTAAAGGCGTCGAAGCTACATTAGCCGTGCCGGGCTTGTACTTTCGAGCACATAGTGAATTCGGCTAGGAAATCTTGCCAGCGAGCTTGCTTGGGACTAAGCTTCTTTTGTGTTTGGAAATAGCTTCGTTGCACATTGTCCGTCTTCACCACAAACTTAGACCCAAGCAAGTAGTGTCTCCAAGTCGCGCAAGCAATGAATAATGGCGGTCATCTCCTTTTCTTGGACCGTGTATCTCCTCTCGGTATCATTAAGCTTGTGACTCTCATAGGCAAGGATGCTTGTCTTGCATCTTGCATGATCGCCTCCTAAGGCAAAATCCGAACATCGGTATGTACCTCAAATGGCTTGGAGCAATCGGGTAATGCCAAGACCGGCTCTTTCATGATGGCTCCTTTTAAGTCTTCAAAGGCTTGTTGGCATTGAATGGACCATTCCCATGACTTGTCTTTCTTCAATAAATGGTGAGTGGGGCTATGGCGGAATAGCCCATAATAAACCGCCTATAATAATTAACAAGACAGAAAAGATGAAGCTCACTCACCTTACTTGGAGGTTCCCACTCTTGAATGGCTTTAATTTTGGCAATATCCATGTATAACTTGCCATCCTTAATTTTGTGGCGAGAAATGTACTTCATAAACTTGCAAGGTGCACTTCTCTTTCTTCCGCATTATAACTCATTCTCCTTTAGCACATTGAATACAATTGGTAGGTGTTTGATGTGTTCCTCAAGAGTGTTGCTATAGATGGCGATGTAGTCCAAGTACACCACCACAAATTGATCAAGTAAGGATGGAAGATCTTGTTCATGAGTGTGCAAAGCGTTGCGGTGCATTAGTAAGGCCAAAGGGCATAACAAAAATTCATATGCTCCATACGTGTCCGCATGTAGTCTTTGGCTCATCTCCTTCCGCTATCCTCACTTGGTAGTAGCCCGACCTCAAGTCAAGTTTAGTGAAGTACTTAGCCCCTCCAAGTTGATCAAACAAATTAGGCTATCAGCGGTATAGAATTACCTATTTTTGATAGTGACTTTGTTGAGTGCCCATAGTCGATGCATAGCCTCAGCGATCCATCATGCTTCCGTTGAAATAGGACCCGGTGCTCCATAGGGTGCTTTTGATGGTTGGATGAATCCGGCCTCAAAAGCTCTTTTAGTTGCCTTCTTAATTCCCTAATTGGTGGAGACATGCGATATGGTGCCTGCGGGTGGTTTGGCACCAACTTCTAACTCAATTTGATGATCCACCTCTCTCCTTGGTGGAAGTTTCTTGTGCTTCGGGTGGCATGACACCCTTGAACTCTTGAAGCACTTGACAAACTTCCCTTGGTGGTTCATCGATAGTGACTCCCTCTTCTTCTCCGCGTATTGTGGTGAGGAATGTGACCTCTCCCTTCTTTATCCCTTTCTTGAGTTGCATGGCGGAGGATGTTTGGAAGTGCTTGGTGTGTGCGTTGCGGGAACCATGCAAGGTCCTCCCTCAAGATGCAAGCGGTGTTGTATGCGAGAGCGGGACTACGTTGAATTGCCTTAAAATTCCATGCCAAGCACAATATTAAAGTCATCCATGGGAGCAATAGAAAAGTTTACATTACCTCGCCATGTACCAAGGTGTAGCTCCACATCACGAGCCGTGCCATCAAGTGGCTTTGCCTGCGGCATTTCACGGTTTTAACCACCCGCCCGCCTCGAGCTTTAGGCCAAGTCTCATGGCCTCCTCCCTCTTGATGAAGTTGTGTGATCGCGGTGTCTACCATGACTTGGGCATCCTTGCCATTGTCACGTGCCGCGTTACATGAGGAGTTGTCTTTAACATTGTGTGCGGGAGCGGGACTTGCTTTCAAGGAATTGAGGAGTTGTATGCAACCCATTTGTGATGATTCGGGTTCCTCCTTTCTTGAGCATGGCGCTAAGAGCTTTTAAGCGGGCACTCTCTTGCCCAATGTGGACCATCACAGGAAGCAATTGTTTCTTGGTTTTGCCTCTTTGTTATTTCCTCTCTTCCAATCTTGGTTTTGTAGGCCTCCTCGAATTGTCTTTGCCTTGTGGAGCCTTATGGAACTTGGCTCCTCCAATATTATAGCGTTAGCTTTAGGCTTTGAGTTTGAGGACTCACCTGCCAACATATTCCATGAGTGTCTGTGGTGGTGAGGCGGTAGAAACATCTTGCACTCCTCGGCGTTGGAGTTCAACATATGCCCATGATTGTAGCCCATCCATGAAGTTGAAGAGATCCTCCTCGGTCATGTTAGGAATTTGAAGCATCAAGCGAGAAAATTCCTCCATTATCCTGAGCGGACCCGGTGTGCTTGATTCCTTCATCTTCTTTCTAGCATCGTGAATGGCATTCTCGGGGTAAAATTGCCTCTTCAACTCCCGTTTTAGATCTTCCCATGAGTTGATGATGCAAGTACCCTTCTTCATTTCTTCATGCTTTCTCACGCCACCGCGTAGCACCAAGATTAGTAAAGTAAAGGGAAGCGGTAGTTACCTTTTGCTTCTCATCTTGCATGTTGATCCCCGAGTATTGTTCCATATGCCATATGAAGTTCTCCAATTCCTTTCGTCCCTCTTACAGCTAAACTCCTTGGGTTTGGGAACATCCACCCGTGGAGCATGTTGAGTGGTGATAGCACCACTAGTTGCAGCCAGCTTACATAATGCCCAATCCGCGGGTCTCCTCCAAACCGTGCTTAAGCTCATCCATTTGAGCTTGCATGAGTGAAAGTGTTTCAAGCACGTTGCTTGAAAAGCAGCATTCTCTTGGCGCCGCGTCTCACGATTGGCCTGCGTGACGCTTTGCAAGTAAGCCATGAAGCTCCCCGCAGTGCGTCCACCGCGACCCTCGAGTTCCTCCGCGCTTTGCGCGACCGCGATCCAACCTTTCCATCAGCGTCGGCGGCGGCTACTTCCACCTTAGCCACCGTGGCCTCCATGCTAGCAAAGCGACTTCGAGATTTGAGCAGCCCTGCGTGCTGCGCCTTAGGATTGTGGGTTCAGCCTCCCTTCCCTCATCTCTTCTCCAACAGCAACCTCGGATGAAGACATGCTTTCTCCTCCGCAACCTAGCTCACATACCAAGCATCCGCGGACTTGTTGAAAACCTTCAAGCCGTGCGGCCTTAGTTGCTTGTTTTGACCCTCGGAAGCAACTAAGTAAGCCTCTTTGCCAACGAAAATTTAAGCTAACAAAGAAAGAACTTAGAGAGAGAAGTCTACTGAGAGAGAATGAGAAAATAAGAATGTATTACTCAATACTTGGGTGGTTTGGCCAATGAAGCCTCCCTATTTATAGTATTACAACAAGCGATCCAACGGCTATAATACATTTGATCCTACGGTGGAGATTGAGTTTCTAGAATCCTCCACCAAGTGCTATACAACTAAGTGACAACTAAGCAAGCACTAGGGTTTTCTAGAAGGTTCTACAAGTCTAGAGAACTCCACATGCTTCTTTGCCTAAGTGTACAGAAAATGCCACTCAAAGTGTTTGGTGAGATGCTAGGGCATGACCTAGGCACCCACCCCTTGGCCCATGGCTGCCACACACCCCCTTGCGTGCCATGGCATGGGGTGGGGGTGTGTGAAGCATCCATGTCGTTGCGCAGTCGGCGCATACCGCCGATCGACGCGCCAATCAATGGCGCGCCGTGGAATTCAAAAATTCGGCGGCGGTGGAATTTTCCCAAAGAGAGTGGCGGTTTTGGGATCCTCATGCGATGATGGTTGGCAATGTTGGCGGAGCATAGCGGGGAAGCGACAGCGATATAGGGTGTGGGTTGGTCTTTGGGGTCTCGAATGTGCTTGGGGTAGCGAGGGGATGCTAGTTCGGCGGTGGTGCTCGTTGCTTGTTGCGGTGTTGGGGATTATCCTCGGGAGCCGCCGGGAGGCACCCTATGGTTGGTCTTTGGTCTTTGGGCTGCGACATGCATTGCTTTCAAGGCGTGCTTCCCGATCAAATCCCGAATGCGGGCGTGACACGGCAATGAATTTGCATCCTAGCTAGCGATGGGTCTTGGGACATGGGGTGCTTGCGGGCTTGGCTTTGAAAACTCATGTGCTCTTGGGCAACCTAAGCATTGCGTGTTGTGGCATCAATGGTGGCCTCGGTTTAAAGTCCGTTCTAATGCTCGGCAATGCCGTGATCGCGGCGCTCGATTGAATGGATCGTCGGTTGGCTGCTAGGTGTTGCCGTGTGTAGCTGATGCGATTTTGTTGCCTAGACACGCAAAGCGGTGGTTGCCTTTGGGTTGGGATTTGCGTTCAATTTTAAGCGTAGGCTATCGGTGGCGGGGTGAACTTCGGGGCTTTGCTTTGAAGCTCGTCAGCTCTCTTGGGCAACCTAGGAATTCGTGTTGTGGCATCTCTGGTGGCCTCGATTTAATGTCTGTTCTAATGCTCGGCAATGCCGTGATCGCGACCTCGATTGAATGGGCGTCGGTTGGCTGCTAGGTTTTGCCGTATTAGAGGCGGGTCAGCGGTTGGCATTGGTGATAGTGAGCGTGAGAGCTCTTGGGAGGAGCGAAGACACCCGTTAGCGAAATTTAGCGCGATTGTGTTTAGTTTCCGCACACCACTTCGGGGGTAATCTAGAGTCCGTTGCCAATGCCTTGCAGCGGCATGTTTTGTTGCCTAGAACCGCAAAACCGGTGGTTGCCTTTGGCGGGGATCGTCTTCAATCTTTGGCCCTTGGGTTGTGGGGGTATCGTTGGCCTTGATGCGTTGCGTGCGTCATGCCTAGCGGTGCGGCTTGGCTCCAATTGATTGTTCGCATGCTTGAGTGCGGCCTCGTTGTCGATTGGGTTGTGGGCTGTTGGTTGGCGTTGGGTTTGGTATGCTGCGATGGTGTATGAGTTGTGGTATGGTTGTGTGTGTTTGCGGGCTCCGTGCGGGCATCGAGCTGCTTGCTTCGCTCCCTCTCGGCTACTCACGGGGACCTTGTGTCTCTCGGCGTCTTGGGTTCTTGTCTTTGCATACCTAATGTGATGGAATTGGTTGCCAGCGGTGTCCCATTCCTCTACATGCTCTGCAAGGCGCGGGGAGGGCGTCAAAATGTGCACCGCGTCCCGAGCGGCCATTGAAAATTATTTTGTGGCGCCCGCGGTCCTCGTGTGCCTACTCGTCCCGGATCACGCGGAACGCGTGGGCGTGGGCTTTCATGGCCTTTGAGCGTCCAGCATAGCTTTATCGCTAGTTTTGCCGCGATTGCGGGTGCCCGTTGTGGCCCCGACCCCGGTGGCGTTGGGCTCCAGCGGCATCGGCATCATGAATGCTACACAGTTGATCACGCGGTAGTCATATGCTTGTCTCAAGATTAAGCCATGCATGTGTAAGTATGAACTAATTGATTGTGAAGCTGAATGGCTCATTAAATCGAGTTATAGTTTGTTTGATGGTACCTTACTTTCGGATAGCAGTAGTAATTCTAGAGCTATCGTGCAACAAACCGACCTCGGAAGGGGCGCATTTATTAGATAAAGGTCGGCGGGCTCGCCCGTTGCTCTGATGATTCATGATAACTTCGGCGGATCGCCGCGGCCTTAGTGCGGCGGCGCATCATTCAAATTTACGCCTATCAACTTTCGATGGTAGGATAGTGGCCTACTATGGTGGTGGCGGGTGGCGGAGGATTAGGGTTGATTAGGAGGGAGGCGCGGCTACCACATCCAAGGAAGGCGGCGGTAGCGCAAATTACCCAATCGACGGGGGAGGTAGTGACAATAAATAACAATCACAGGGCTCATGAGTGCAGTAATTGGAATAGTACAATCTAAATCCTTACGAGGATCCATTGGAGGGCAAGTCACGGTGCCGCGGCGGTAATTCCGCTCAATAGCGTATATTTAAGTTGTTGCGGTTAAAAGCTGCGTAGTTGGACCTTGGGATGGGGCAAGCTGGTCATGCTTTGGGTGTGCACTGTTGTCGCGTCCCCTACCGGCGATCGCTCGGCCTTAATTGGCGGGTGTGCCTCGGTCTTTGTTACTTTGAAGAAATTAGAGTGCTCAAAGCAAGCCTACGCTCTGGATACATTAGCATGGGATAACATCATAGGATTTGGTCCTATACATTTGGCCGCCGGGATCGAGTAATGATTAGAGGGACGGTCGGGGGCATTAGTATTTCATAGTCGAGAGGTGAAATTCTTGGATTTATGAAAGGCGAACAAGCTGCGAAAGCATTTGCCAAGGATGTTTTCATTAATCAAGAGCGAAAGTTGGGGGCTCGAAGGCGATCGGATACCGTCCTAGTCTCGACCATAAGCGATCTTGAGCCGGGGATGCGGATGTTACTTATAGGACTCCGCGGCACCTTATGAGAAATCAAAGTCTTTGGGTTAGGGGAGTATGGTGCATAGGCTGAAACTTAAAGGAATTGGCGGAAGGGCACCACCGGGAGTGGAGCCTGCGGCTAATTGACTTCAACAGGGAAACTTACGAGTCAGGACATAGTAAGGATTGTGGTGAGAGCTCTTTCTTGATTCTATGGGTGGTGGTGCATGGCCGTTCTTAGTTGGTGGAGGCGATTTATGCAGTTAATTCCGTTAGCGAGCGAGACCTCGGCTGCTAACTAGCTATCGCGGAGGTGACCTCAGCTGACCGCTTCTTAGAGGGACTATGGCGGCTTAGGGAAGTTTGAGGCAATACAGTGCGTGATGCCGCTTAGATGTTACAGGCGCCGCAGCGCTACTGCGATGTATTCAGCGAGTCTATAGCCTTGGCGGCGGGCGGGTAATCTTTGAAATTTCATGCGTGATGGGGATAGATCATTGCAATTGTTGGTCTTCAGCGAGGAATTCCTAGTAAGCGAGTCATCATTTCGCGTTGACTAGATCCACGCCCTTTGTACACACGCCCGTCGCTCCTACCGATTGAATGGTCGGTGAAGTGTTGGATTAGCGTCGGCGTGGGGTTACCCTGCTGGCGTCACAGAAGTCCCGAACCTTATCATTTAGAGGAAGGAGAGTAAATAACAAGGTTTCCGTAGGTGAACTGCGGAAGGATCATTGTTGAAACCACACTTGCAGCGAGCGACCCGTGAACGTAAAATACAGCGAGGGGGGCCAGCCAAACCGGCGGGGCATGCGACTTCGGGCCGCTGGCGATGCCGCTGCCGCCGCCTTCCCGCGCTTCGAAACCGGCCTGACAGCGGGAACTCGAGCGAATCAAGCATTGCCCGGGCCGGAGATGGTGCGTCGGTAGCGTCGTATACGTATGTCAAAGCGACTCGGACAGCGGATATCACGGCTCGCGCCGATGAAGAGCGTGGCGAAATCGATGCTGGTGTGAATTGCGAATCCGTGAACCATGAGTCTTTGAGCGCAAGTTGCGCCCGAAGCCACTAGGGCGAGACGCGTCTACAGGCGTCACACAGCGTTGCCCCCACTCCAAACCTGCGTCCTCGAGGGCTGGTGAAGCGGATGCTGCCTCCCGTGCGCCCGGCTGCGCGGTTGGCCCAAATCACGAGCACTTCGGAGGCGGCGCGGCGGTCGGTGGTTGTCGAACCACCGGTGCCATGCAGCGCGCGACGCCAATGCGTGCCGTAGACCCCGATCGCCCGCGCAGCGGCGTCCACAGCGACCCAGTGGCGGGGTTACCGCTGAGTTTAAGCATATCAATAAGCGGAGGAAAAACTTACAAGGATTCCCAGTAGGCGCGGCAGGGAGCGGCCAGGTTGAGAATCGGCGCCTCCGGCGTTAATTGTAATCTGAAGGCGTCCTGTGGCGGACCGGGCCCAAGTCCACAGAAGGCGCCGAGAAGTGAAACCCGTCGTGCGGACCACATGCTGCATTGTCTGCGAGTCGGGTTGTTTGGGAATCAGCCCCGTCGAGGCGGTAAATTCCGTCAAGGCTAAATCGAGGCGAGGCCGATAGCAAACAATACTGCATGAGGAAAGATGAAAAGGACTTTGAAAAGAGTCAAAGAGTGCTTGAAATTGTCGGGAGGAAGCGAATGGGGGCGGCGATGCGCCTGGTCGGATGTGGAGCGGTGAGGCGGTCCGCCGATCGACTTCGAGGCGGACCGATCGCGGATGCGGTGGCGGCCAAGCGGGCTGTAGTCATGCGTGGAGGCGTCGTCGCGCGATCGTGGTTGCGGCGCGCGTGTGGCGTGCCTGCGTGCACTACTGGCGCTCCGGTCGGCCGTGGGCTCCCCATTCGGCCGTCTTGAAACCGCGGACCAAAGAGTCGACATGTATGCGAGTCAGCGGGCTAGTAAACCCGTAAAGGCGCAAGGAAGGCGGCTGGCGGGATCCCCTGCGGGTTGCACCGCCGGCCGACCTTGATCTTACGAGAAGGGTTGGTGAGAGCATGCTGTCGGGACGAAAGATGGTGAACTATACGGCGAGGCGAAGCGAGGAAACTTCGGTGGAGGCCAGGCGATCTTGGCGATGCAAATCGTTAGATGCGACTTGGGTATAGAGGCGAAGACTAATCGAGCCGTCTAGTAGCTGGTTCCCTCAAGTTTCCCTCGGGATAGGCTGGAGCCATGAGCGAGTTCTATCGGGTAAAACCAATGATTAGAGGCATCGAGCGCAATGCCACCGACCTATTCTCAAACTTTAAATAGGTAGGGCCGGTAGCGGCTGCCGTTGAGCCGTGCCGCGGAATCGAGAGCTCAAGTGGGCCATTTTGGTAGCGAGTGGCGTGCGGGATGAGCAGGAAGCGGGTTCACGGTGCCCAACTCTGGCGCTAACCTAGAACCCGGGTGTTGGTGGATTAAGGCAGCGGGGCCGGTGGTCATGGAAGTGAAATCCGCTAAGGAGTGTGTAACAACTCACTGCGAATCAACTAGCCGAAAATGGATGGCTGAGCGCGTGACCTATACGGCCGTCGGGGCAAGAGCAGAACCACGATGAGTAGGAGGAAGCGCGGTGCATTTGCAAAACACAGGGGCGAGCGGGGGCGGCCGTCGGTCGCGGATCTTGGTGGTAGTAGCAAATATTCAAATGAGAACTTTGAAGGCGAGAAAGGTTCCATGTGAGCGGCACTTGCACATGGGTTGAGTCGATCCTAAGAGCGGGGAAACCCGTCGGCAGTAGCGATCAGCGAGCCGAGGAATCGGGTTAAAATTCACGAGCAGGGCGTGAAGGTGGCCAGCGTTAGAGGAGGAGGCGTCGGCGGGGCCTGGGAAGAGTTATCTTTTGTTTAGACCGCCCACCACAGAAGCGGCTCGGGAGGAGTAGGGTCAGTGAGCTGGAAGAGCACCGCCGCGTCGGCGTGGTGTCGGTGCCCGACCGCGAAAATCCGGAGGGCCAGAGTGCACCGCCGCCCGGTCGTACTCATAACATCAGTCTCCAAGGTGAGCGCCTGCAGTCGATGGAACAATGTAGGCAAGGGAAGTGGCAAAATGGATCCGTAACCTCGGGAAAAGGATTGGCTCGAGGGCGGAGCGGGGTCCCGATCCGAACCGTCGGTGTCGGTGGGTACTTTCGAGCTCCATGGCGAGGCGGAGTGCGTCAGCGGCAGGGCGCGGGCGAGGCGGCCTCCGGCCGTCGAGCGATCGACTTCAGGCGAGTGCGGACAAGGGAATCCATTTGTTTAATTAAAACAAAGCATTGCGATGGTCCTGCGGATGCTCACGCAATGTGATTTACGCCCGTGCTCACGAATGTCAAAGTGAAGAAATTCAACCAAAGCGGGGTAAGCGGCGGGAGTAACTATGACTCTCTTAAGGTAGCCAAATGCCTGCGTCATCTAATGAGCGGAATGATGAGATTCCCTTGTCCACATCTACTATCAGTGAAACCACGGCCAAGGAGCGGGCTTGGCGAGAATCGTGAGGAAAGACCTGTTGAGCTTGACTCTAGTCAGACTTTGTGAAATGACTTGAGAGGTGTAGTATAAGTGGGGCAGGAAGCGGCGAAAGTGAAATACCACTACTTTTAGCGTTATTTTACTTATTAGGTGAATCGGGAGGGGAGCCTTGCCCTCTTTTTTGGAACAAAGGCAGCTTGGCGGGCCGTCCGAGAGAAGACATTGTCGGTGGGGAGTTTGGGGCGGCACATCTGTAAAGATAGCGGGTGTCTAAGATGAGCTCAGCGAGAGCAATCTGGTGTGGAACAAAGGGTAAAAGCTTCGTTTGATTCGATTTCGATCTGAGTCTGAGCCGTGAAAGCGTGGCCTATCGATCCTTTAGACCTTGAATTTGAAGCTAGAGGTGTCGAGAAAAGTTACCACGGGGATAAGCGGCTTGTGGCGCCAGCGTTCATAGCGGCGTTGCTTTTGATCCCGATGTCGGCTCTTCCTATCATTGTGGCGAGAATTCACCAAGTGTTGGATTGTTCACCCGTAGGGAGCGTGAGGGTTTAGGCGAGTAGTGAGAGGCGAGGTTAGTTTTACCCTGATGGCGATGTCGCAATAGTAATTCAACCTGATGCGGGAGGAACCGTTGATTAGCACAATTGGTCATGGCGGCTTGGTTGAAAAGCGATGTGTGAAGCTACCGTCTTATTGGATTATGGTGAGCGCCTCTAAGTCGAATCAGGGCTAGAAGCGGCATACTGGCGCCGCCGCCCGTTTGCCGACTGCGGTGGGGTCCTCGACCCCGCGTGTCGTTGGTCAGTCCGCCGGCGGAGATCTTGCAGACGCCTTGAAGTACAATTCCTACGGCGGGTAGAATCCTTTGCGGGCGACTTAAATGCAGCGGGGGGTATTGTAAGTGGCGAGTGGCCTTGCTGCCACGATCCGCTGAGATTCAGCCACTGCGTAAGCCCGATTAGTCCCTCCCTCCCTCCCGTTTAATTTCGAAGGCCCAGGTCCGCGAGGTCCGAGGGGGCGGGGAGGGCCTTCTACAGCCAATTTTACCCGTCCCTCGGTTTTCATGCAAGCCCGGGCATGACTTCGGGGCCCGTGCCTATGTGCCTATGTGTGCAAACTCCGCCCGTGGTAACAAAGTCTACGGCCGCAGCGTGCCTTCATTAGCAGTATGGGCATGGGGTGTAAAGAATCGCAAGGACAAGCCGTACCACATATTAGCATCACCGCGGCCCCGTGCACACAGCGAGCAAACAGCGTGGCCTTGCATTTGAGCGCCATAGCAAACGGCCCCTGGCGCCCAGGGCATCCATGAGCAGCAGCTGGCGCCCAGGGCATGCATGAGGGCAGCGCCTTGGCGCCCATTGCATCTTCTTGAACAAGCTGCTGGGCCCATGGCGAGCGCAGGCCTTAGCGCGCATATGGCATGCAGCCGCAGCGCTTAGTGAGCCCGCCGCGCCACCTGGTGGTGGGTAGGCATGCCGCCCGTGAAGCCCGTGGTGTGGCTGCCACCCATGGCCGCCACGGCGTGGGCCGTGGCTTGCTAGTTGGCTGTCATGGCATTCCTGAAACACCAAATTTGCTAATGTAGGGTTCCACGGATGCATGCCACACTCATGCCCATACCCACGGTGCCCATGCATGCCCCACATGCCAGCAGCGTTCAAACTTGTCCGTGCCAAACACATTTTGCCCGCACAATAAGGCTCCCAACTATCACTTTTGGCATATGAGAGCATTCCCGACAATCAAAATTAACTTCCCATGCACTTGGTTGAACATGTGCCACAGCCACGGTGCCCACAGGTGCCACCACATGCCCATGCGTTCCAACTTGTCCGTGCCAAACACATTTTACCCGCACAATAAGGCTCCCAAATATCACTTTTGGCATATGAGAGCATTCCCGACAATCAAAACCAACTCCCACGCTTGGTTGAACATGTGCCACGGCCCCTGGTGCCCACGAGTGCCACGCATGCACATGCGTTCCAACTTGTCCGTGCCAAACACATTTTGCCGCACAATAAGGCTCCCAAAATCAATTTTGGCATATGAGAGCATTCCCGACAATCAAAATCAACTTCCCGTACACTTGGTTGAACATGCCACGCACGGTGCCCGAGGTGCAACCGCATGCCCATGCGTTCCAACTTGTCCGTGCCAAACACATTTTGCCCCGCACAATAAGGCTCCCAAATACCACTTTTGGCATATAAGAGCATTCCCAACAATCAAAACCAACTTCCCATGCACATGGTTGCACATGTGCCTTGGCACCCCACTTACGATGCCGCAGGTGTGCCACATGAAACACACATGTATCAACTGGCCGAGCCAAACACATTTTACCCGCCAATAAGCTTTCTAAAAATCATGTTACACATGTAAGAGCATTCCCAACAAGAAAAACCAACTTCCCATGCATTTTTAAATTTTTTTAAATTTTTATACATTTTGCAAATAAAAAATAAAAAAATATTTTCACATCTCCAAAAATTATGAAATTTTTACACAACCTAGAATACATTATTCTAAGCATGCATGCAAAATTTCATCAAAATTCCATGTATTTCTTCAAAAAGGCCCTTATGTCTCCTCAGCAATGTGATGTTTTACTGTCACAAGGCCAGCGGTTAATTAAGCTCTTTAAGGGGGGTGAGTTGCACGCCTAGTGTCCGCGGACTTGTTGAAAACCTTCAAGCCGTGCGGCCTTAGTTGCTTGTTTAGACCACGGAAGCAACTAAGTAAGCCTCTTTGCCAACACAAGAAGAAGGCTAAGAACAAAGAACTTAGAGAGAAAGTCTCAACTAGAGAGATGAGAAAATAAGAATGTATTACTCAATACTTGGGTGGTTTGGCCAATGAAGCCTCCCCTATTTATAGTATTACAACAAGCGATCCAAGCGGCTATAATACATTTGATCCTACGGTGGAGATTGAGTTTCTAGAATCCTCCACCAAGTGCTATACAACTAAGTGACAACTAAGCAAGCACTAGGGTTTTCTAGAAGGTTCTACACAAGTCTAGAGAACTCCACATGCTTCTTGCCTAAGTGTACCGAAAATGCCCTCAAAGTGTTTGGTGAGATGCTAGGGCATGACATTCTCCCCACCTATGCCGTCGACGTCCTCGTCGAGCTTCTTTGATGGGCGCTTGATGTGGTCTTGGTGCCATAGTGCTACGCGGTTCCCAACTTCGCTTCACTTTGGATAGTCCTTCCATTTCACTAAGTACTCATGACTCGGATGATTGTCCCTTCCACGTACCACTCGTTCGGCCATGACGTTTTCGACCTCCTTGTCGTAAGCACTTGTGATGCCCATAGGTGCTCTCTCGGACTTCCTTCTTGAAGGGTCTTCCTCATCTTCATGATATGGCTTCCGACTTACATGGAAGGCGGGTGTAGCCTAAGTGTGGATGGCAACTCCACCTTGTATGCTACCCTCCTACTTTCTTGATGATGGAAATGGCCCTCATGGCGTCTAACAAGTCCATTGTGCGGTGGGCGAGTAGACTTGTGTTGGGAAGGTAGAATCTTGATAAACACAAGGTCTCAATTTGGTATTCCACATGTAGCCGTCTTGTGTCGCACTTCTTCATTTTCTTAGTTGCCTTGTGAAGGTAGGACCTGCCAAGTCCACTTGCTCGTGCCAATTTTGGCAACCTTGAAGCGGATGGACTCCTCCTTTGTAGCTTGTAACAAGTGTATGAGGAGTCAATGGTTGTTGCCAGTGGCTAGCTTCGAGCGGGCTCCTATTGGTGGACTTCGCTCCTTTGTAAGTTGTAGGAAAATTGGGCCCGCGTCTAGTAACTTTGCCCAATCATGTTGGTTGGCACTCACAAAATGCCTCAGTAAAGCTCAACAACGCGTGCTTCGTTCCGTTTGCCCATCGGTTTGAGGATGGAAGCTTGTAGAGAAATGTAGATCGAGCCCATGAGTTTGAACAACTCCGTCCAAAACCTCGGTGAATCGTGGATCTCGATCACTAATGATGGATTGTGGTAACCCCGATACTTTACCACATTCTTGAAGAATAGTCTTCTAGCGGTATCATCGTGAACTTGCCTTTGAATGCGGCTATGAAGGTGGCATACTTGGAGAATCTGTCAACCACCGATGATAGTGCCACACCCAGTTGGGCAAGCCTACAATGAAGTCCATGCTTATGCTTTCCCGCGGATGCGGGTGTAGGTAGTGGTTCCAAAGACCAGTGGGACTTTGTTGTTCAACCTTGTCTTGTTGGCACACAAGACAAGTCTTCACATATAAGCTCCACTTAGTCACCATTTGTGGCCAATAGTAAGTTGTCTCTAATAAGGCTCTAAATGCGCCTTTGCCGGATGCCCGCCCATTTAGTGTCATGGCATTCCTTAATCAAGTTCCTCCTCAAGTTGCTCCACCAGGCGCGTGAACCGTCGACCCTTTGTGTAGAGTAAGCCTTCCTCCATCAAAACAGCTTGGTCTTGCCCTCCGTGGCAAGTTGTTGGAGTTGCCCACTGACATCATGCTCCATGCCCTCCTTGATTAAGTCGAACAATTCTCCTTGGAGCTTGCTTATCGGCGCCAACTTCGGCCTTCCTACTTGAAAGTCGGCAACTACATTAGCCGTGCGGGCTTGTACTTTCGAGCACATAGTCGAATCGGCTAGGAAATCTTGCCAGCGAGCTTGCTTGGGACTAAGCTTCTTTTGTGTTTGGAAATAGCTTCGTTGCCACATTGTCCGTCTTCACCACAAACTTAGACCCGAGCAAGTAGTGTCTCAAGTCATAAGCAATGAATAATGGCGGTCATCTCCTTTTCTTGGACCGTGTATCTCCTCTACGGTATCATTAAGCTTGTGACTCTCATAGGCAAGGGATGCTTGTCTTGCATCGTCGCCTCCTAAGGCAAAATCCGAAGCATCGGTATGTACCTCAAAATGGCTTGGAGCAATCGGGTAATGCCAAGACCGGCTCTTTCATGATGGCTCCTTTTAAGTCTTCAAAGGCTTGTTGGCATTGAATGGACCATTCCCATGACTTGTCTTTCTTCAATAAATCGGTGAGTGGGGGCTATGGCGGAATAGCCCATAATAAACCGCTATAATAATTAACAAGACCAGAAAAGATGAGAAGCTCACTCACCTTACTTGGAGGTTCCCACTCTTGAATGGCTTTAATTTTGGCAATATCCATGTATAACTTGCCATCCTTAATTTTGTGGCGAGGAAATGTACTTCATAAACTTGCAAAGGTGCACTTCTCTTTCTTCCGCATTATAACTCATTCTCCTTTAGCACATTGAATACAATTAGTAGGTGTTTGATGTGTTCCTCAAGAGTGTTGCTATAGATGGCGATGTGTCCAAGTACACCACCACAAATTGATCAAGTAAGGATGGAAGATCTTGTTCATGAGTGTGCAAAGCGTTGCGGTGCATTAGTAAGGCCAAAGGGCATAACAAATTCATATGCTCCATTGGGTCACGCATGTAGTCTTTGGCTCATCTCCTTCCGCTATCCTCACTTGGTAGTAGCCGACCTCAAGTCAAGTTTAGTGAAGTACTTAGCCCTCCAGTTGATCAAACAAGTCGGCTATCAACGGTATAGGGTACCTATTTTTGATAGTGACTTTGTTGAGTGCCCTATAGTCGATGCATAGCCTCAACGATCCATCATGCTTCCGTTGAAATAGGACCGGTGCTCCATAGGGTGCTTTTGATGGTTGGATGAATCCGGCCTCCAAAAGCTCTTTTAGTTGCCTTCTTAATTCCCCTAATTCGGGTGGAGACATGCGATATGGTGCCTTTGCGGGTGGTTTGGCACCAACTTCTAACTTCAATTTGATGATCCACCTCTCTCCTGGTGGAAGTTTCTTGTGCTTCGGGTGGCATGACACCCTTGAACTCTTGAAGCACTTGACAAACTTCCCTTGGTGGTTCATCGATAGTGACTCCCTCTTCTTCTCCACGTATTGTGGTGAGGAATGTGACCTCTCCCTTCTTTATCCCTTTCTTGAGTTGCATGGCGGAGAGATGTTTGGAAGTGCTTGGTGTGTGCGTTGCGGGAACCATGCAAGGTCCTCCCTCCAAGATGCAAACGGTGTTATGCGAGGCGGGACTACGTTGAATTGCCTTAAAATTCCATGCCAAGCACAATATTAAAGTCATCCATGGGAGCAATAGAAAAGTTTACATTACCTGCGCCATGTACCAAGGTGTAGCTCCACATCACGAGCCGTGCCATCAAGTGGCTTTGCCTCGGCATTTACGGTTTTTAACCACCCTTGCCCCTTCTCGAGCTTTAGGCCAAGTCTCATGGCCTCCTCCCTCTTGATGAAGTTGTGTGATGCGCCGGTGTCTACCATGACTTGGGCATCCTTGCCATTGATACGTGCCGCCAAGTACATGAGGGAGTTGTCTTTAACATTGTGTTGGGAGCGGGACTTGCTTTCAAGGAATTGAGGAGTTGTATGCAACCCATTTGTGATGATCGGGTTCCTCCCTTTCTTGAGCATGGCGCTAAGAGCTTTTAAGCGGGCACTCTCTTGCCCAATGTGGACCATCCAAAGGAAGCAATTGTTTCTTGGTTTTGCCTCTTTGTTATTTCCTCTCTTCCAATCTTGGTTTTGTGGAGGCCTCCTCGAATTGTCTTTGCCTTGTGGAGCCTTATGGAACTTGGCTCCTCGATATGCTAGCGTTAGCTTTAGGCTTTGAGTTTGAGGACTCACCTCGCTTATATTCCATGAGTGTCTCGGTGGTGGTGAGGCGGTAGAAACATCTTGCACTCCTCGGCGTTGGAGTTCAACATATGCCCATGATTGTAGCCCATCCATGAAGTTGAAGAGAAGATCCTCCTCGGTCATGTTAGGAATTTGAAGCATCAAGCGGAAAATTCCTCCGTTACTCCTGAGCGGACCCGGTGTGCTTGATTCCTTCATCTTCTTTCTAGCATCGTGAATGGCATTCTCGGGGTAAAATTGCCTCTTCACTCGTTTTAGATCTTCCCATGAGTTGATGATGCAGAGTACCCTTCTTCATTTCTTCATGCTTTCCTAAGCCACCGCGTAGCACCAAGATTAGTAAAGTAAAGGGGCGGTAGTTACCTTTTGCTTCTCATCTTGCATGTTGATCCTTGAGTATTGTTCCATATGCCATATGAAGTTCTCCAATTCCTTTGCGTCCCTCTTACAGCTAAACTCCTTGGGTTTGGGAACATCCACCCGTGGAGCATGTTGAGTGGTGATAGCACCACTAGTTGCAGCCAGCTTACATAATGCCCAATCCATGCGGGTCTCCTCCAAGCCGTGCTTAAGCTCATCCATTTGAGCTTGCATGAGTGAAAGTGTTTCAAGCGCGTTGCTTGGCGGCATTCTCTTGGCGCCCGCGTCTCGCGATTGGCCTGCGTGACGCTTTGCAAGTAAGCCATGAAGCTCCCCGCAGTGCGTCCACCACGACCCTCCGAGTTCCTCCGCGCTTTGCTGCGACCGCGATCCAACCTTTCCATCCGTCGTGGCTACTTCCACCTTAGCCACCGTGGCCTCCATGCTACAAGAAGACTCGAGATTTCGAGCGCCCTGCGTGCTGCGCTTAGGATTGTGGGTTCAGCCTCCCTTCCCTCATCTCTTCTCCAACAGCAACCTCGGATGAAGACATGCTTTCTCCTCACGAACCTAGCTCGATACCAAGCATCGCGGACTTGTTGAAAACCTTCAAGCGTGCGGCCTTAGTTGCTTGTTTTAGGCCACCGAGCAACTAAGTAAGCCTCTTTGCCAACCAAGAAGAAAGCTAAGCAACAAAGAAAGAACTTAGAGAGAAGAGTCTCAACTAGAGAGAATGAGAAAATAAGAATGTATTACTCAATACTTGGGTGGTTTGGCCAATGAAGCCTCCCCTATTTATAGTATTACAACAAGCGATCAAGCGGCTATAATACATTTGATCCTACGGTGGAGATTGAGTTTCTAGAATCCTCCACCAAGTGCTTTATACAACTAAGTGACAACTAAGCAAGCACTAGGGTTTTCTAGAAGGTTCTACACAAGTCTAGAGAACTCCACATGCTTCTTGCCTAAGTGTACGAAAATGCCCTCAAAGTGTTTGGTGAGATGCTGGGGCATGACCTGGGCACCCCACCCCCCTTGGCCCCATGGCTGCCCCACACCCCCCACTGCGCTTGTGCCATGGCATGGGGTGGGGGTGTGTGTAAGCATCAATAATCTTGTGCTATGTGGCAGCCTGCGCCCGTCGGCCGTCAATGGTGGCGCATGCCCGTGAAATTCAAAAATTCGGCGGCGGTGGCTCCCAAAGTGGCGTTGGTTTTGGGATCCTCATGCGATGATGGTTGGCAATGTTACGCGGAGCATGTACGGGGAAGCGACCGCGATATAGGGTGTGGGTTGGTCTTTGGGGTCTCGAATGTGCTTGGGGTAGCGAGGGATGCTAGTTCGCGGCGGTGGTGCTTACGTTGCTTGTTGGTGTTGGGGATTATCCGGGAGCCCCGGGAGGCACCCTATGGTTGGTCTTTGGTGCTGGGCTGCGACATGCATTGCTTTCAAGGCGTGCTTCCCAATCAAATCCGAATGCGGGCGTGACACGGCAGATGAATTTGCATCCTAGCTAGCGATGGGTCTTGGGACATGGGGTGCTTGCGGGCTTGGCTTTGAAAACTCATCATTGCTCTTGGGCAACCTAAGCATTGCGTGTTGTGGCATCAATGGTGGCCTCGGTTTAAAGTCCGTTCTAATGCTTTCGGCAATGCCGTGATCGCGGCGCTCAGATTGAATGGATCGTCGGTTGGCGCTAGGTGTTGCCCATTATTAGCGGTGCGATTTTGTTGCCTAGACCATAAGCGGTGGTTGCCTTTAGGTTGGGATTTCGCGTTCAATTTTAAGCCGTAAATTTATCGGTGGCCAGGGTGAACTTCGGGGGCTTTGCTTTGAAGCTTCGTCCGCTCTCTTGGGCAACCTAGGAATGCGTGTTGTGGCATCTCACGGTGGCCTCGATTTAATGTCTGTTCTAATGCTGCGGCAATGCGGTGTGTCCGACCTCTCGATTGAATGGGCGTCGGTTGGCTGCTAGGTTTTGCCGTATTAGAGGAGGTCAGCGCGGTTAGCATTGGTGATAGTGAGCGTGAGAGCTCTTGGGAGAGCGAAGACACCCGTTAGCGAGAAATCGCGCGGCGATTGTGTTTAGTTTCCGCACACCACCGGGGGTAATCTAGAGTCCGTTGCCAATGCCTTGCGGCGGCATGTTTTGTTGCCTAGACCGCAAAACCGGTGGTTGCCTTTGGCGGGGATCGTCTTCAATCTTTGGCCCTTGGGTTGTGGGGTATCGTTGGCCTGATGCGTTCGTGCGTCATGCCTAGCGGTGCGGCTTGGCTCCATTGATTGGTTCGCATGCTTGAGTGGCCTCGTTGTCGATTGGGTTGTGGGGTGTTGGTTGGCGTTGGGTTTGGTATGCAGCGATGGTGTATGAGTTGTGGTATGGTTGTGTGTGTTTGCGGGCTCCGTGCTTGAGCATGAGCTGCTTGCGCTCCTCCGGCGCTTTGCTCACGAGGGACCTTGTGTCTCTCGGCGTCTTGGGTTCTTGTCTTTGCATACCTAATGTGATGGAATTGAGTTGCCAGCGGTGTCCCATTCCTCTACGTTGCTCTGCAAGAGCGCGGGGAGCGTCAAAAGTAACTTGCAGCGTCGGTGACCATTGAAAATTATTTTGTGGCCCGCGGTCCTCGATGTGCCTACTGAATCTCCTCGGATCGCGGAACGCGTGGGCGTGGGCTTTCATGGCCTTTGAGCGTCCGGCATAGCTTTATCGCTAGTTTTGCGATTGCGTGCGTTGTAGCCGCCGACCCGGTGGCGTTGGGCTCCGCCTGCATCGGCATCGCGAAGAATGCTACGGTTGATCACGCGGTAGTCATATACTTGTCTCGAATTAAGCCATGCATGTGTAAGTATGAACTAATTGGTGTAAGCTACGAATGGCTCATTAAATCGATTATAGTTTGTTTGATGGTACCTTCTACTGGGATAGCGGTAGTAATTCTAGAGCTATCGTGCAACAAACCCCACCTCGGAAGGGGCGCATTTATTAGATAAAAGGTCGGCTTGGCTGCGCGTTATACGATGATTCATGATAACTTCGGCGGATCGCGCGGCCTTAGTCTTGCGGCGCATCATTCAAATTTACGCCCTATCAACTTTCGATGGTAGGATAGTGGCCTACTATGGTGGTGGCGGGTGGCGGAGGTAGGGTTGATTAGGAGAGGGAGCACGAGCGGCTACCACATCCAAGGAAAGGCGGCGGTAGCGCAAATTACCCAATCGACACGGGAGGTAGTGACAATAAATAACAATGCAGGGCTCTATGAGTGCAGGTAATTGGAATAAGTACAATCTAAATCCCTTAGCGAGGATCCATTGGAGGGCAAGTCACGGTGCGGCGGTAGCGGTAATTCCGGCTCAATAGCGTATATTTAAGTTGTTGCGGTTAAAAAGCTGCGTAGTTGGACCTTGGGATGGGGCCCGAAGTCGCCTTTGGGTGTGCACTGTTGTCGCGTCCGCCTACCGGCGATCGCTCACGGCCTTAATTGGCCAGAATTAGGTACCTCCGGTCTTTGTTACTTTGAAGAAATTAGAGTGCTCAAAGCAAGCCTACGCTCGGATACATTAGCATGGGATAACATCATAGGATTCGGTCTATTACATTTGGCCTTGGGATCGGAGTAATGATTACTTGAGGGGCGGTCGGGGGCATTAGTATTTCATAGTCGAGAGGTGAAATTCTTGGATTTATGAAGGCGAACAAGCTGCGAAAGCATTTGCCAAGGATGTTTTCATTAATCAAGAGCGAAAGTTGGGGGCTCGAGGCGATCGAGACCGTCCTAGTCTGACCATAAGCGATGCCGACCGGGGATGCGTGGATGTTACTTATAGGACTCCGCCCGGCACCTTATGAAAATCAAAGTCTTTGGGTTAGGGGAGTATGGTGCGAGGCTGAAACTTAAAGGGTGTGGAAGGGCACCACGAGTGGAGCACTAGCTGGTGACTTCGACCAGGAAACTTACGGTCGGACATAGTAAGGATTAATGGTGAGAGCTCTTTCTTGATTCTATGGGTGGTGGTGCATGGCGTTCTTAGTTGGTGGGCGATTTATGCAGTTAATTCGTTATGAGCGAGACCTCGACCTGCTAACTAGCTATGCGGTGACCACCGGCCAGCTTCTTAGAGGGACTATGGCGGCAGGCCAGGAAGTTTGAGGCAATAGCAGTGCATGATGCCGCTTAGATGTTACGGGCGCCTTGGCC
>VOIH02000030.1:0-32359 GCA_007844105.2 Rhamnella rubrinervis
TGGCGTGGCGTGGCGCCGCCACCCGTAGCACTTGCCGCTGGCGTGGGCGGCGTGGCTTGCTAGTTGGCTGTCATGGCATTCCTCACGAAAGCACCAAATTTGCTAATGTAGAGTTCACGGTCTGTGCCACACTCATGCCCATGCACCCGGTGCCCATGCATGCCCCGCATACCAGCAGCGTTCAAACTTGTGGTGCCAAACACATTTTGCCCGCTTAATAAGGCTCCACTATCACTTTTGGCATGTAGAGAGCATTCCCGACAATCAAAATTAACTTCCAGCCACTTGGTTGAACATATGCACAGCGGTGCCGGGGTGCCACCACGTACCACATGCGTTCCAACTTGTCCGTGCCAAGCACATTTTACCGCCAATAAGGCTCCCAAATATCACTTTTGGCATATGAGGCATTCCCGACAATCAAAACCAACTCCCCACATGCACTTGGTTGAACATGTGCCAGCGGCCCCCACGGTGCCCACGAGTGCTGCCGCATAACATGCGTTCCAACTGTCCGCGTGCCAAACACATTTTGCCGCCTGATAAGGCTCCCAATCAATTTTGGCATATGAGAGCATTCCCGACAATCAAAATCAACTTCCGTACACTTGGTTGAACATGTGCCAGCCCCTACGGTGCAGCGAGTTGCAGCCGCGTGCCCATCGCGTTCCAACTTGTCCGTTGCCAAACGCTTTGTGATGGAGCTCCCGAATACGACTTTTGGCATATAAGGCATTCGACAATCAAACCAACTTCCCATGCACATGGTTGCACATACCTTAGCACCACGATGCCAGGTGTGCCACATGGCTTACAGTGTATCAACTTAGAGGCCAAACATTTTATACGATAAGCTTTAAAATCATGTTACACATTAGTAAGAGCATTCCAACAAGAAAAACCAACTTCCCGTGCATTTTTAATTTTTTAAATTTTTTATACATTTTGCAAATAAAAAAAATAAAAATATTTCTGTCTCCAAAAATTATGAAATTTTTACACTGACCTAGAATACATTATTCTAGCAGCATTACATGCAAAAATTTCATCAAAATTCCATGTATTTCTTGAAAAAGGCCCTTATGTCTCCTCATGATGTTGATGTTTTACTGGCATCACAAGATAGCGGTTAATTAAGCTCTTTAAAGGGGGTGAGTTGCACACACTGAATTATCGCGGACTTATTTGAAAACCTTGGCGTGCGGCCTTGAGTTGCCATTGTTTAGACCACCGGGAAGCAACTAAGTAAAGCCTCTTTGCCAACACTGAAGAAAGCTAAGCAACAAAGAAGAACTTGAGGAGAAAGTCTGACTAGAGAATGAGAAAATAAGAATGTATTACTCAATACTTGGGTGGTTTGGAATGAAGCCTCCCGCATTTATAGTATTACTGACAAGCGATCCAAGCGGCTATAATACATTTGATCTACGGTGGAGATTGAGTTTTAGAATCACTCCACCAAGTCTTATACAACTAAGTGACAACTAAGCAAGCACTAGGGTTTTCTAGAAGGTTCTACACAAGTCTAGAGAGCTCCACATGCTACTGGTGTAGAAAATGCCTCAAGTGTTTGGTGAGATGCTAGGGCATGACATTACTCTCCCCACCCTATGCAGGTCGGCGTCCTGCGTCGAGCTTAACTGATGGAAGCGCGATGTGGTCTTGAATTGCCATGAGGTGCTACCGCCCGGTTCCCGACTCGCTTCAACTTTGGGATAGTCGTTCCATTTCACTAAGTACTCATGACTCGGATGATTGTCCGCCTGCATTACCCGCTTCGTTCGGCCATGGCGTTTCGACCTCCTTGTCGTAAGCACTTGTGATGCCATAGGTGCTCTCTCCGGACTTCCTTCGAAGGTCTTCCTCATCTTCATGATATGGCCAGCGACTTACATGGAAGGCCGGGTGTAGCCTAAGTGTGGATAGCGGCTCCACTTGTATGCTACCCTCCCTACTTTCTTGATGATGGAAATGGCCCCTCATAGCGTCTAACAAGTCCATTGTGCGGTGGGCGAGTAGACTTGTGTTGGGAAGGTAGAATCTTGATAAACTAAGGTCTCGATTTGGTATTCCACATGTAGCCTTGTGTAGCCATGACCTTCATTTTCTTAGTTGCCTTGTGAAGGTAGGACCTCGCCAAGTCCACTTGCTTTCGTGCCAATTTTGGCTTGGCCTTGAAGCGGATGGACTCCTCCCTTTGTAGCTAGCTTGTAACAAGTGTATGAGGAGTCATGGTTGTTGCCAGTGGCTAGCCTGAGCGGGCTCCCATTGGTGGACTAAGCTCCTTTGTAAGTTGTAGGAAAATTGGGCCGCGTCTAGTAGCTTTGCCCAATCATGTTGGTTAGCACTCACAAAATGCCTCAAGTAAAGCTCAACAACGCGTTAGCTCGTTCCGTTTGCCCATCGGTTTGAGGATGGAAGCTTGTAGAGAAATGTAGATCAGGAGCCCATGAGTTTGAACAACTCCGTCCAAAACCTCGGTGAATCGTGGATCTCGATCCACTAATGATGGATTGTGGTAACCCCCAATACTTTACCACATTCTTGAAGAATAGTCTTGCGGGGTATCATGGTAGGAACTTGCCTTTAGTGCTTGCTATGAAGGTAGCATACTTGGAGAATCATCAGCCCTTACGATGATAGTGCCACAGCCAGATTTGGGCAGCCTACTGATAGAAGTCCATGAACATGCTTTCCGCGGATGCGGGTGTAGGTAGTGGTTCCAAAGACCAGTGAGGACTTTGTTGTTCAACCTTGTCTTGTTGGCCGCATAAGACAAGTCTTCTATAACTCCATAGTCTACATTTGTGGCCATAGTAAGTTGTCTCTAATAAGGCAAATGCGCGCTTTGGGATACCAGCCCATTTAAGTGTCATGGCATTCCTTAATCAAGTTCCTCCTCAAGTTGCTCCACCCAGCGTAGAACCGCGTCGACCCTTTGTGTAGAGTAAGCCTTCCTCCATCGAAAGGCAGCTTGGTCTTGCCACCAGGTGGCAAGTTGTTGGGTGTTTGTAGCTGACATCATGCTCCAGTACCCTCCTTGATTAAGTCGAACAATTCTCCTTGGAGCTTGCTTATCGGCCTTAAGCTTCGGCCTTCCTACTTAAAGTCGGCAACTACATTAGCCGTGCAGGGCTTGTACTTTCGAGCACATAGTCGAGGTCGGCTAGGAAATCTTGCAGCGAGCTTGCTTGGGACTAAGCTTCTTTTGTGTTTGGATAGCTTCGTTGCCAGCGTTGTCAGTCTTCACGCAAACTTGACCCACAAGTAGTGTCTCCAAGTTCTTAAACAATGAATAATGGCGGTCATCTCCTTTTCTTGGGCCAGTATCTCCTCTCGGTATCATTAAGCTTGTGACTCTTTCCATAGGCAAGGGGATGCTTGTCTTGCATTGATCACGCCTCACAAGGCAAAATCGAGCATCGGTATGTACCTCGATGGCTTGGAGCAATCGGGTAATGCCAAGTAGGCTCTTTCATGATGGCTCCTTTTAAGTCTTCAAAGGCTTGTTGGCATTGAATGGACCATTCCATGACTTGTCTTTCGCTTAGTCGGTGATTAGGTATTTTATGGTAGGAATAGAATGTAATGCTTATAATAATAATTAACAAGACCAGAGATCGGCTCATCACCTTACTTGGAGGTTCCCACTCTTGAATGGCTTTAATTTTGGCAATATCCATGTATAACTTGCCATCCTTAATTTTGTGGCGAGAAATGTACTTCATAAACGGCAAAGGTGCCTTCTCTTTCTTCGCGTATAAGCTCGTTCTCCTTTAGCACATTGAATACAATTATTAGGTGTTTGATGTGTCACCTCCAAGGAGTGTTGCTATAGATGGCGATGTGGGTCCAAGTACACCACCACAAATTGATCAAGTAAGGATGGAAGATCTTGTTCATGAGTGTGCAAAAGCGTTGCGGTGCATTAGTAAGGCCAAAGGGCATATGAAATTCATATGCTCCATGGTGTGTCGCAGCGTGTGATCTGGCTCATCTCCTTCCCTATCCTCACTTGGTAGTAGCCGACCTCAAGTCAAGTTTGTGAAGTACTTAGCCCCTCAAGTTGATCAAACAAATTGGCTATCAGCGGTATAGAATTTTATTTTTGATAGTGACTTTGTTGGGAGTGCCATATAGTCGATCATGCCTCAGCGATCCATCATACTTCCGTTGAAATAGGACCGATGCTCCATGGGGTGCTTTTGATGGTTGGATGAATCCGGCCTCAAAGCTCTTTTAGTTACCTTCTTAATTCCCTAATTGAATTTGGAGACATGCGATATGGTGCCTGCGGGTGGTTTGGCACCAACTTAACTGATTTGATGATCCACCTCTCCGGTGGAAGTTTCTTGGTGCTTCGGGTGGCATGACACCGCCTTGAACTCTTGAAGCAGCGGCAAACTTCCCTTGGTGGTTCGCCGATAGTGACTCCCTCTTCTTCTCCCGCGTATTGTGGTGAGAATGTGACCTCTCCCTTCTTTATCCCTTTCTTGAGTTGCATGAGGAGATGTTTGGAAGTGCTTGGTGTGTGCGTTGCGGGAACCATGCAAGGTCCTCCCTCAAGATGCAAGCGGTGTTGTAGCGAGGAAGCGGGACTCGCGTTGAATTGCCTTAAAAATTCCATACCAAGCACAATATTAAAAGTCATCCATGGGAGCAATAGAAAGTTTACATTACCTGCGCCATGTACCAAGGTGTAGCTCCCATCGAGCGTGCCATCAAGTGTAGCTTTGCCTGCGGCATTTCACGGTTTTAACCACCCTTGCCCTTCTCCGAGCTTTAGGCCAAGTCTCATGGCCTCCTCCCTCTTGATGAAGTTGTGTGATGCGCGGTGTGCTACCATGACTTGGGCATCCTTGCCATTGTCACGTGCCGCCGCGTACATGGGGAGTTGTCTTTAACATTGTGTGCGGGGAGCGGGACTTGCTTTCAGGAATTGAGGAGTTGTATGCAACCCATTTGTGATGATTGGGTTCCTCCCTTTTGAGCATGGCTAAGAGCTTTAAGCGGGCACTCTCTTGCCCAATGTGGACCATCCTGAAAGGAAAGCAATTGTTTCTTGGTTTTGCCTCTTTGTTATTTCCTCTCTTCCAATCTTGGTTTTGTAGGCCTCTGAATTGTCTTTGCCTTGTGGAGCCTTATGGAACTTGGCTCCTCAATATTAACAGCGTTAGCTTTAGGCTTTGAGTTTGAGGACTCACCTCGCTTATATTCCATGAGTGTCTCCGGTGGTGGTGGCGGTAGAAACATCTTGCACTCCCGGCGTTGGAGTTCAACATATGCCCATGATTGTAGCCCATCCATGAAGTTGAAGATCCTCCTCGGTCATGTTAGAATTTGAAGCATCAAGCGGGAAAATTCCTCCATTTACTCAAACGGACCGGTGTGCCAATTCCTTCATCTTCTTTCTAGCATCGTGAATGGCATTACGAGGGTAAAATTGCCTCTTCAACTCACGTTTTAGATCTTCCCAGGAGTTGATGATGCAAGTACCACTTCTTCATTTCTTCATGCTTTCGCCACCACGTAGCACCAAGATTAGTAAAGTAAAGGGGGCGGTAGTTACCTTGCTTCTGCGTCTTGCATGTTGATCCACGAGTATTGTTCCATATGCCATATGAAGTTCTCCAATTCCTTCGCGTCCCTACTTGCAGCTAAACTCCTTGGGTTTGGGAACATCCACCCGTGGAGCATGTTGAGTGGTGATAGCACCACTAGTTGCAGCCAGCTTACATAGCGCCCAATCCGCGCGGGTCTCCTCCAAAGCCGTGCTTAAGCTCATCCATTTGAGCTTGCATGAGTGAAAGTGTTTCCAAGCACGTTGCTTGAAAAGCAGCATTCTCGGCGCCGCGTCTCACGATTGGCCTGCGTGACGCTTTGCAAGTTAATGAAGCTCCCCCGCTTGGTGTCCACACGACCTCGAGTTCCTCCGCTTTGCTGAAGCGATCCAACCTTTCCATCCGCGTGGCGACAGCTACTTCCACCGCCAGCCACCCGTGGCCTCCATGCTGCAAGGCGACTCGAGATTTGACGCCCTGCGTGCTTCGCTAGCAGGATTGTGGGTTCCAGCCTCCTTCCCCTCATCTCTTCTCCAACAGCAGCCTCCGGATGAGGACATGCTTTCTCCTCCACGAACTTAGCTCATTACCAAGCTGTCCGCGGACTTGTTGAAAACCTTGGCCGATGCGGCCTTAGTTGCTTGTTGAGCCACGGGGAAGCAACTAAGTAGCCTCTTTGCCAACACAAGAAGAAAGCTAAGCAACAAAGAAGAACTTTTAGAGAGAAAGTCTCACTAGAGAATGAGAAAATAAGAATGTATTACTCAATACTTGGGTGGTTTGGCCAATGAAGCCTCCCATATTTATAGTATTACAAAGCGATCCAAACGGCTATAATACATTTGATCCTCACGGTGGAGATTGAGTTTCTAGAATCCTCCACCAAGTGCTATACTTCAACTAAAGTGACAACTAAGCAAGCACTAGGGTTTTCTAGAAGGTTCACACAAGTCTAGAAGGCTCACATGCTTCTTGCCTAAGTGTACTTAGAAAATGCCCTGTGAGTGTTTGGTGAGATGCTAGGGCATGACACTGGAGCACACACCCCCCACCCCCTTGGCCCCATGGCTGCCCACACACCCACCCGCGCCGGGTGCCATGGCATGGGGTGGGGTGTGTGAGCATCCATGTCATTTAACAGTCGGCCGGCGCCCTGCCGATCGGCCGCCAGCAATCAATAGTGGCATGCCGGTCGGAATTCAAAAATTCCGGCGGCGGTGGAATTTTCCCAAAAGGGAGTGGCGGTTTTGGGATCCTCATGCGATGATGGTTGGCAATGTTCGGCCGGGCATAGCGCGGGGAAGCGACAGCGATATAGGGTGTGGGTTGGTCTTTGGGGTCGAATGTGCTTGGGGTAGCGAGGGGATGCTAGTTCGGCGGTGGTGCTACGTTGCTTGTTGGTGTTGGGGATTATCCTGGGGAGCCGCCGGAGGCACCCATGGTTGGTCTTTGGTCTTCTGGGCTGCGACATGCATTGCTTTCAAGGCGTGCTTCCCGATCAAATCCTGCGAGTGCGGGCGTGACACAGCAATGAATTTGCATCCTAGCTAGCGATGGGTCTTGGGACATGGGGTGCTTGCGGGCTTGGCTTTGAAAACTCTGTGCTCTTGGGCAACCTAAGCATTGCGTGTTGTGGCATCAATGGTGGCCTCGGTTTAAAGTCCGTTCTAATGCTGGATACGCGTGATGCGGCCTTCAGATTGAATGGATCGTCGGTTGGCTGCTAGGTGTTGCCCGTGTGCGCTGATGCGATTTTGTTGCCTAGACACGCAGCGGTGGTTGCCTTTAGGTTGGGATTTGCGTTCAATTTTAAGCCCGTAGGCTGCTCGGTGGCGAGGGTGAACTTCGGGGGCTTTGCTTTGAAGCTTCGTCCGCTCTCTTGGGCAACCTAGGAATTGCGTGTTGTGGCATCTCAGGTGGCCTCGATTTAATGTCTGTTCTAATGCTGCGGCAATGCGAGTGATCGGCCTCTCGATTGAATGGGCGTCGGTTGGCTGCTAGGTTTTGCCAGTATTAGAGGGTCAGCAGCGGTTGGCATTGGTGATAGTGAGCGTGAGAGCTCTTGGGAGAGCGAAGCACGTTAAGCAATCGCATTGCCAGATTGTGTTTAGTTTCGCGCACCACTTTCGGGGTAATCTAGAGTCCGTTGCCAATGCCTTTGCGGCATGTTTTGTTGCCTAGACCAAGCCGGTGGTTGCCTTTGGCGGGGATCGTCTTCAATCTTTGCTTGGGTTGTGGGGGTATCGTTGGCCAGCGGTGGTGCGTCGTCATGCCTAGCGGTGCGGCTTGGCTCAATTGATTGGATTCGCATGCTTGAGTGCGGCCTCGTTGTCGATTGGGTTGTGGGCTGTTGGTTGGCGTTGGGTTTGGTATGCAGCGATGGTGTATGAGTTGTGGTATGGTTGTGTGTGTTTGCGGGGCTCCGTGCTTGGGCATGTCAGGCGCTGCGCTCGCTCCCTCCGGCGCTTTGCTACGGGGACCTTGTGTCTCGGCGTCTTGGGTTCTTGTCTGCATACCTAATGTGATGGAATTGGTTGCCAGCGGTGTCCCGTTCCTCTACATTGCTGCGCAGGGCGGGGAGGAGCGTCAAAATGGCACCGCAGCGTCGGCGGCCATTGAAAATTATTTTGTGGCGCCCGCGGTCCCGATGTGCCTACTACGTCCCACCGGATCTGGAACGCGTGGGCGTGGGCTTTCATGGCCTTTCGAGCGTCCGGCAAGCTTTATCGCTAGTTTTGCGATTGCGGGTGCGTTGTAGCCGCCGACCCGGCGTTGGGCTCGCTTGGCATCGGCATCGTGAAAATGCTACGGTTGATCCGCGGTAGTCATATGCTTGTCTCGAAGATTAAGCCATGCATGTGTAAGTATGAACTAATTGATTTGTGGCTGCGAATGGCTCATTAAATCGATTATAGTTTGTTTGATGGTACCTTCTACTCGGATAGCAGTAGTAGTAATTCTAGAGCTATCGTGCAACAAACCCGAGCCTACGGAAGGGGCGCATTTATTAGATAAAAGGTGAAGCGGGCTCGCGGTTGCTCACGATGATTCATGATAACTTCGGCCGGATCGCCGCGGCCTTAGTCTTGCGGCGGCGCATCATTCAAATTTACGCCTATCAACTTTCGATGGTAGGATAGTGGCCTACTATGGTGGTGGCGGGTGGCGGAGAATTAGGGTTGATTAGGAGGGGCGAGAAGCGGCTACCACATCGAGGAAGGCGGCGGTAGCAAATTACCCATCGACGGGGAGGTAGTGACAATAAATAACAATGCAGGGCTCTATGAGTGCAGTAATGGAATAATTACAATCTAAATCCTTACGAGGATCCATTGGAGGCAAGTCACGGTGCCGGCGGAGCGGTAATTCCGACTCAATAGCGTATATTTAAGTTGTTGCGGTTAAAAAGCTGCGTAGTTGGACCTTGGGATGGGGCAACTGGTCCGCCTTTGGGTGTGCACATTTGTCCGCGTCCCTTCTACGGCGATCGCTCCGGCCTTAATTGGCCGGGTGGTGCCTCGGTCTGTTACTTTGAAGAAATTAGAGTGCTCGAAGCAAGCCTACGCTCTGGATACATTAGCATGGGATAACATCATAGGATTTCGGTCCTATTACATTTGGCGCCGGGATGAGTAATGATTACGAGGGACGGTCGGGGGCATTAGGTATTTCATAGTCGGAGGTGAAATTCTTGGATTTATGAAAGCGAACAAGCTGCGAAAGCATTTGCCAAGGATGTTTTCATTAATCAGAGCGAAAGTTGGGGGCTTCGAAGGCGATCGGATCACGTCCTAGTCTGACCATAAGCGATGCGAGCCGGGGATGCGGCGGATGTGCTATAGGACTCGCCCGGCACCTTATGAGAAATCAAAGTCTTTGGGTTGGAGTATGGTGCAAGGCTGAAACTTAAAGGAATTGGCGGGAAGGGCACCACGGGGAGTGGAGCTGCGGCTAATTGACTTCAACCGGGGGAAACTTACGAGGTCAGGACATAGTAAGGATTGGCGGGGGAGAGCTCTTTCTTGATTCTATGGGTGGTGGTGCATGGCGTTCTTAGTTGGTGGGCGATTTATGCAGTTAATTTAGTTAGCGAGCGAGACCTCGACTGCTAACTAGCTATGCGGAGGTGACCTCCGTGACCAGCTTCTTAGAGGTATGGCGGCAGGCCAGGAAGTTTGAGGCAATAGCAGTGCAGTGATGCCCTTAGATGTTACGGGCGCCTTGCTACTGCGATGTATTCAGCGAGTCTATAGCCTTGGTAGGCGGGCGGGTAATCTTTGAAATTTCATGCGTGATGGGGATAGATCATTGCAATTGTTGGTCTTCACGAGGAATTCCTAGTAAGCGAGAGTCATCATTTCGCGTTGACTACGTCCACGCCCTTTGTACACACCGCCGTCGCTCTACCGATTGAATGGTGGGTGAAGTGTTGGATGCGTCGGCGTGGAAGTTAAGCCTGCGGCGTCCAAGAAGTCCGAACCTTATCATTTAGAGGAAGGAGAAGTCGTAACAAGGTTTCCGTAGGTGAACTGCGGAAGGATCATTGTTGAAACCACTTGCAGCGAGCGACGTGAACCCGTAAAATACAGCGAGGGGCCAGCGAACCGGGGAGCATGCGACTTCGGGCCGCTGGCGATGCGCGTACGCCGCGCTTCCCGCCCGCGCAAAAGCGAAACCCGTATGCAGCGCCAAGGAACTTCGAGCGAATCAAGCATTGCCGGCGGAGAGTGCTTGGCGTAGGAAGCATTGCGTCGTATTACGTATGTCAAAGCGACTCGGCAGCGGATATCACGGCTCTCGCGCCGATGAAGAGCGTGGCGAAATGCGATACTTGGTGTGAATGCGAATCCGTGAACCATCAGTCTTTGAGCATAGTTGCGCCCGGCCACTAGGGGCGAGGGCGCGTCTACAGGCGTCGCACAGCGTTGCTCCAAACCTGCGTCCTCGAGGGCTGGTGAGGGCGGATGCTTTACCTCCGTGCGCCCGGCTCGCGGTTGGCCCAAATCACGAGCACTTCGGAGGCGGCCCTGGCAATGCAGTGGTTGTCGAACCACCGGTGCCATGCGCGAGCGCGACCGCCAATGCGTGCCCGTAGACAATCGCCCGCACCTTGGCGTCCGCAGCGACCAGTGGTAGGGGTTACCGCGAGTTTAAGCATATCAATAAGCGGAGGAAAAGAAACTTACAAGGATTCCCTAGCTTGGCGAGCGAGAGCAGGAGCGGCCAGGTTGAGAATCGGCGCCTCCGTTAATTGTAGTCGAAGAAGCGTCCTCGGCCGGGCCGGGGCCCAAGTCCCACAGGAAAGGCAGGAGGGTGAAAGCCGTCGTGCGGACCTGTCGCACCGAGTAATGCGCGGTCGGGTTGTTTGGGAATCACGACCCCGTCGGCGGTAAATTCCGTCAAGGCTAACGAGGCGAGGCAGATAGCAAACAAGTACCGCGAGGGAAGATGAAAAGGACTTTGAAAGAGAGTCAAGAGTGCTTGAAATTGTGGGAGGAAGCGAATGGGGGCGGCGATGCGCCTGGTCGGATGTGGAGCGGTGAGAGCGGTCCGCCCGTCGACTTCAGGCGCGGACCGATCTCGCGGATGCGGTGGCGAAGCGGGCTGTAGTCATGCGAGTGGAGCGTCGTCGCCGCGATCGTGGTTAGCGGCCTTAGCCGTCCTGGCGTGCCTCGTGCACCTATGGCGCTCGGCGTCGGCGGTGGGCTCCCCATTGGCAGTCTTGAAACACGGACCAAAAGTCGACATGTGTCGCAGTCAGCGGGCTGAAGTAAACCCGTAAAGCATGAAAGGCGGCTGGCGGGATCCCTCAGCGGTTACTGCAGCGCGGAGACCTTGATCTTAGAAGGGTTGGTGAGAGCATGCACAGCCGGGACGAAAGATGGTGAACTATGCAGGCGGGAAGCGAGGAGGAAACTTCGGTGGAGGCCTTGGCGATCTTGGCGATGATCGTTAAATGACTTGGGTATAGGGAAGACTAATCGAACCGTCTAGTAGCTGGTTCCCTCGAAGTTTCCCCGGGATAGTTTGGAGCCCATGAGGCGAGTTCTATCGGGTAAAACCAATGATTAGAGGCATCGAGCGCAATGCCACCGACCTCTCAAACTTTAAATAGGTAGGGCGGTAGCGGCTGCTTGTTGGCCGTGCCGCGGAATCGAGAGCTCAAGTGGGCCATTTTGGTAGCGAGGCTGGCGTCGCGGGATGAGCAGGAGGCCGGATTCGGTTTGACTTCTGGCGCTAACCTAGAACCACAAGGGTGTTGGTGGATTAAGGCCGGGGCCGGTGGTCATGGAAGTGAAATCCGGCTAGGAGTGTGTAACAACTCACTGCCGAATCAACTAGCCCGAAAATGGATGGGCTGGCAGCGTGACCTATACCGGCCGTCGGGGCAAGAGCAGAACCACGATGAGTAGGAGAGTAGCGGTGGGCATTTAAAACACAGGAGGCCTGAGCGGCGGGCGGCCGTCGGTCTGGAGATCTTGGTGGTAGTAGCAAATATTCAAATGAGAACTTTGAAGGCGAAGGGAAAGGTTCCATGTGAGCGGCACTTGCACATGGGTTGAGTCGATCCTAAGAGGCGAGAGGCGTCGGCAGTAGCGATCCATGAGCTTGAGGGGAATGGGTTAAAATTCACGAGCAGGGGCGTGAAGTGGCGGCAGCGTTAGGGGTAGGAGGCGTCGGCGGGGGCCTCCGGGAAGGATTATCTTTTGTTTAACAGCCTGCCCACCACAAAGCGGCTCGGCCGGTAGGGTCCGGTAGCTGGAAGGAACCTGCGCCGCGTCGCGTGGTGTCGGTCGCCCGGCGACCGCGAAAATCCGGAGGGGCCAGAGTGCACCCACGCCCATCGTACTCATCTTGCGCTCCAGTCTCCAAGGTGAAACGGCCTGCAGTGATGGAACAATGTAGGCGAAGTCGGCAAAATGGATCCGTAACCTCGGGGAAAGGATTGGCTGCTCGAGCCGCGGGGTCCCGTCCGAACCCGTCGGCTGTCGGTGGGCCTTTCAGCACTCCGCGCTGGCGGCGAGGTCGCGCGTCTTGGCCGAGAGGCAGGCTGGAGCGGCCTCCGGGGGCCTTCCAGGCGTCGAGCGATCGACTCGAGCTGAGTACGGACAAGGGAATCCATTGTTTAATTAAAACAAAGCATTGCGATGGTCCTGCGGATGCTCCGCATGATGTGATTTACGCTTGATTACTGCGAATGTCAAAGTGAAGAAATTCAACAGCGGGTAAGCGGCGGAGTAACTATGACTCTCTTAAGGTAGCCAAATGCCTGCGTCATCTAATTGGTAGCGCATGAATGGATTAACGAGATTCCCAACTTCCACATCACTATCCAGTGAAACCCTGACCAAGGAGCGGGCTTGGCGAGAATCGTGAGGAAAGACCACTGTTGAGCTTGACTCTAGTCCGACTTTGTGAAATGACTTGAGAGGTGTAGTATAAGTGGGGTAGGAAGCGGTAGTGAAATACCACTACTTAGCGTTATTTTACTTATTAGTGGATGGGAGGCGAGGGCCTTGCCCCTCTTTTGGAACAAAGGCAGCTTAGACGTCCGAGGCAGAAGACATTGTCGGTGGGGAGTTTGGCTGGCGGCACATGTTAAAGATAAGCGAGGTGTCTAAGATGAGCTCAGAGCGAAATCTAAATTATGGAACAAAGGGTAAAAGCTTCGTTTGATTACGATTTCCGGTCACAGTCTGAACCGTGAAAGTGGCCTATCGATCCTTTAGACCTTGAATTTGAAGCTAGAGGTGTGAGAAAAGTTACCACGAGGGATAAGCGGCTTGTGGCGGCCAAGCGTTCATAGCGGCGTTGCTTTTGATCCTTGATGTGCATTTCTTCCTATCATTGTGAGGCGAGAATTCACCAAGTGTTGGATTGTTCACCCGATAGGGAGCGTGGTACGGGTTTTAGGCCAGTGGTGAGGCGGTTAGTTTTACCACTACGATGTGATGCTCCATGATAGTAATTCAACCTGATGCGAGGAGGAGCCGTTGATTAACAATTGGTCATCGGCGCTTGGTTGAAAAGCGATGTATGTGAAAGCTACCGTCTTATTTGGATTATGGTGAGCATACTCTCTAAGTCGGAATCGGGCTAGAAGCGGCATATAGCGCCCATCGCCCGTTTGCCGACCTGCGGTAGGGGTCCTCGACCGGCAGCGTAATGCGTTGGTCAAGTCCGCCGCAGGAGATGCATGTGAACGCCTTGAGTACATTCCTAAGAAGCGGGGGTAGAATCGCTGCGGCGACTTAAATGCAGCGGCGGGGTATTGTAAGTGGCGAGTAGCCTTGCTGCCACGATCCGCGAATTCAGCCTGCGTCGACGGTCGTCCCTCCCACTCCTCCCGTTTAATTTCGAAGGCCCTGGGTCCGCGAGGTCCGCGAGGGCGGGGCGGGGGAGCTCTACTAGCCAATTTTACCACGTCCCCTCGGTTTTCATGCAAGCCCGGGCATGACTTCGGGGCCCGTGCCTATGTGCCTATGTGTGCAAACTCCGCCCGTGGTAACAAAGTCACGGCGCGATGCAGCGTGCCTTCATTAGCGCGTATGGGCATGGGGTGCCAAGGAATGCATGGGGACAAGCCCGCTGCCACATATTAGCATCACCATGGCCCCCGAAGTGCACACCTGAGCGAAACAACCCTTGTATTTGGCGCCCACATGGCAGCCCATAGCGGCTGAAGCCGAGGCATGCGCCCAGGCCGCGCCTTGTAGCTGGCGCCAGAGCACTCATGAGCAGCAGCGAAGCGCCCATTGCATCTCACTGAACAAGCAGCTAAGCGCCCATGGCGAGCAGCGAGCGCGCGCCAATGGCATCTGCTAGCGCTGTAGCTGCCAGCAAAACACGCCAGCGCCCTGGCGGTGGTGGGTATACATGCCCGATGGCGCCAGCGGTGGTATGGCTGCCACCCGTAGCACTTGCGCGGCGTGGGCGCGTGGCTTGCTAGTTGGCTGTCATGGCATTCCTCACGAAACACCAAATTTGCTAATGTGAGGGTTCACGGATGCACATGCCACACTCATGCCCATACACCGCGGTGCCCATACATGCCACATACCAGCAGCGTTCAAACTTGTCGTGCCAAACACATTTTGCCCGCACAATAAGGCTCCAACTATCACTTTTGGCATATGAGAGCATTCCCGACAATCAAAATTAACTTCCCATGCACTTGGTTGAACATGTGACCCCCAGGTGCCAGGTGCCACCACGTGCCCATGCGTTCCAACGTCCGTGCCAAACACATTTTACCCACGCCTGATAAGGCTCCCAAATATCACTTTTGGCATATGAGAGCATTCCCACAATCAAAACCAACTCCCAGTACACTTGGTTGAACATGTGCCCGCGGCCCACGGTGCCCGGGTGCCACGTGTACATGCGTTCCAACTTGTCGTGCCAAACACATTTTGCCGCACAATAAGGCTCCCAAAATCAATTTTGGCATATGAGAGCATTCCCGACAATCAAAATCAACTTCCATGCACTTGGTTGAACATGTGCCCGCGGCCCGCGGTGCCAGAGTGCAACGCGTGCCCATCGCGTTCCAACTTGTCCGTGCCAAACATTTTGCCCGCACAATAAGGCTCCCAAATACCACTTTTGGCATATAAGAGCATTCCCAACAATCAAAACCAACTTCCATGCACATGGTTGCACATGTACGCCTAGCACCCCATGCCATAGTGTGCCACAAGCACACACATGTATCAACGACGGAGCCAAACACATTTTACCTTTAATAAGCTTTCTAAAATCATGTTACATGTAAGAGCATTCCCAACAAGAAAAACCAACTTCCCATGCATTTTTTAATTTTTTAAATTTTTATACATTTTGCAAATAAAAAAATAAAAAAATATTTTCACATCTCAAAAATTATGAAATTTTTACACAACCTAGAATACATTATTCTAAGCATGCATGCAAAAATTTCATCAAAATTCCATGTATTTCTTCAAAAGGCCCTTATGTCTCCTCGCGCTTGATGTGATGTTTTCTGCATCCTGAGGCCAGCGGTTAATTAAGCTCTTTAAGGGGGTGAGTTGCACGCCTAGGCACCCACACCCCCTTGGCCCCATGGCTGCCCACACCCCCACCGCGCCGTGCCATGGCATGGGTGGGGGTGTGTGAGCATCCATGTCGCATTTGCTGATGGCCGGCCCAGCCCTGCAGCCGATGGCCGTCAATAGTGGCAGCGCCGTGAAATTCAAAAATTCCGGCGGCGGTGGAAACACCAAAGGGGTAGCGGTTTTGGGATCCTCATGCGATGATGGTTGGCAATGTTCGGCCGGAGCATAGCGCGAGGAAGCGGCGATATAGGGTGTGGGTTGGTCTTTGGGGTCTCCGAATGTGCTTGGGGTAGCGAGGGGATGCTAGTTGCGGCGGTGGTGCTACGTTGCTTGTTGGTGTTGGGGATTATCCCGGGAGCCGCCGGGAGGCACCTATGGTTGGTCTTTGGTGCTGGGCTGCGACATGCATTGCTTTCAAGGCGTGCTGATCAAATCCTCCGAATGCGGGCGTGACACCGTGATGAATTTGCATCCTAGCTAGCGATGGGTCTTGGGACATGGGGTGCTTGCGGGCTTGGCTTTGAAAACTCATCGTGCTCTTGGGCAACCTAAGCATTGCGTGTTGTGGCATCAATGGTGGCCTCGGTTTAAAGTCCGTTCTAATGCTGGCGGCAACCCGTGATGCGGCCGCTCGATTGAATGGATCGCGTCGGTTGGCTGCTAGGTGTTGCCGTTATTAAGCCTTGATGCGATTTTGTTGCCTAGACCGCAAGCGGTGGTTGCCTTTGGTTGGGATTTGCGTTCAATTTTAAGCCCGTAGGCTATCGGTGGCGGGGTGAACTTCGGGGGCTTTGCTTTGAAGCTTCGTCCGCTCTCTTGGGCAACCTAGGAATTGCGTGTTGTGGCATCTGGTGGCCTCGATTTAATGTCTGTTCTAATGCTCGGCAATGCCGTTGATCGCCTCTCGATTGAATGGGCGTCGGTTGGCTGCTAGTTTTGCCGTATTAGAGGGTCCGCGCGATTGGCATTGGTGATAGTGAGCGTGAGAGCTCTTGGGAGGAGCGAAGACACCCGTTAGCAGAAATCGCCAGCGCGATTGTGTTTAGTTTCCGCACACCACTCCGGGGTAATCTAGAGTCCGTTGCCAATGCCTTGCTTGCGGCATGTTTTGTTGCCTAGACACGCAAAACCGGTGGTTGCCTTTGGCGGGATCGTCTTCAATCTTTGGCCCTTGGGTTGTGGGGTATCGTTGGCCTTGATTCGCGTCGTCATGCAGCGGTGCGGCTTGGCTCCAATTGATCGTTCGCATGCTTGAGGCGGCCTCGTTGTCGATTGGGTTGTGGGCTGTTGGTTGGCGTTGGGTTTGGCTGTACGCGATGGTGTATGAGTTGTGGTATGGTTGTGTGTGTTTTGCGGGCTCCGTGCTTGGACATCGAGGCGCTTGCGCTCGCTCCTCCGGCCTTTACTCACGGGGACCTTGTGTCTCGGCGTCTTGGGTTCTTGTCTGCATACCTAATGTGATGGAATTAGTTGCCAGCGGTGTCCCATTCCTCTACATTGCTGCAAAGGAGCGGGGAGGAGCGTCAAAAGTGGCACACGTCCCGGGCGGCCATTGAAAATTATTTTGTAGCGCCACGGTCCTCGTGTGCCTACTCGTCCCGGATCGCGGAACCGTGGGCGTGGGCTTTCATAGGCCTTTGAGCGTCCAGCATAAGCTTTATCGCTAGTTTTGCGATTGCGTGCCGTTGTAGCCTTGACCCCGGCGTTGGGCTCCACCTTGGCATCGGCATCATGAAAATACTACGGTTGATCACGCCGGTAGTCATATGCTTGTCTCGAATTAAGCCATGCATGTGTAAGTATGAACTAATTGAATTTGTGAAGCTGCGAATGGCTCATTAAATCGATTATAGTTTGTTTGATGGTACCTTCTACTCGGATAGCGTAGTAATTCTAGAGCTATCACGTGCAACAAACCGACCTGCGGAAGGGGCGCATTTATTAGATAAAAGGTCGGCCGCGGGCTCGCGTTTACTCGATGATTCATGATAACTTCGGCCGGATCGCCGCGGCCGATGCGGCGGCGCATCATTCAAATTTCGCCTATCAACTTTCGATGGTAGGATGGTGGCCTACTATGGTGGTGGCGGGTGGCGGAGAATTAGGGTTGATTAGGAGAGGAGCGGCGGCTACCACATCCAAGGAAGGCGGCGGCGGCGCAAATTACCCAATCGACGGGAGGTAGTGACAATAAATAACAATGCAAGACTCTATGAGTGCAGTAGTGGAATAAGTACAATCTAAATCCGCTGCGAGGATCCATTGGAGGGCAAGTCACGGTGCCGGTGTGCGCGGTAATTCCGGCTCAATAGCGTATATTTAAGTTGTTGCGAGTTAAAAGCTGCGTAGTTGGACCTTGGGATGGGCGGTAGTCATGCTGAGATTGTGCACTGTTGTCCGTCCGCCTACCGGCGATCGCTCCGGCCTTAATTGGCCGGGTGCGTGCCTCCGGTCTTTGTTACTTTGAAGAAATTAGAGTGCTCAAAGCAAGCCTACGCTCTGGATACATTAGCATGGGATAACATCATGGGATTTGGTCCTGATTACGGCGCCGGGATGAGTAATGATTAACGAGGGGCGGTCGGGGCATTGGTATTTCATAGTCGAGGTGAAATTCTTGGATTTATGAAGGCGAACAAGCTGCGAAAGCATTTGCCAGGATGTTTTCATTAATCAAGAGCGAAAGTTGGGGGCTCGAAGGCGATCGGATCTGAGTCTAGTCGACCATAAGCGATCCGACCAGGGGATGCGTGGATGTTACTTATAGGACTCAGCTAGGCACCTTATGAGAAATCAAAGTCTTTGGGTTAGGGGAGTATGGTGTAAGGCTGAAACTTAAAGGAATTGTGGAAGGGCACCACGGGGTGGAGCCTGCGGCTTAATTGACTTCAACACGGGGAAACTTACGAGGTCAGGACATAGTAAGGATTAATGGTGCGAGGCTCTTTCTTGATTCTATGGGTGGTGGTGCATGGCCGTTCTTAGTTGGTGGAGGCGATTTATGCAGTTGGTTATTGTGAGAGCGAGACCTCGGCACGCTAACTAGCTATCGCGGAGGTGACCTCGCGGCCCGCTTCTTAGAGGGACTATGGCGGCAGGCCAAGGAAGTTTGAGGCGATAGCAGTGCAGTGATGCCGCTTAGATGTTACGGGCGCCGCAGCGGCATCGATGTATTCAGCGAGTCTATAGCCTTGGCCAAGCGGGCGGGTAATCTTTGAAATTTCATGCATTGATGGGGATAGATCATTGCAATTGTTGGTCTTCAGCGAGGAATTCCTAGTAGTAGCGAGTCATCAGGCTCGCGTTGACTACGATCCGCCTTTGTACACCTTGCGTCGCTCCTACCGATTGAATGGTCCGGTGAAGTGTTGGATGCGGCGTGGGCGGTTTGCTGCTGCGGCGTCACAAAGAATCGAACCTTATCATTTAGAGGAAGGAGAAGTGGTAACAAGGTTTCCGTAGGTGAACTGCGGAAGGATCATTGTTGAAACCACTTGCAGTGAGCGACGCGTGAACGTAAAATACAGCCGGGCGAGGGGCCAACCCAAACCGGCGGGCATGCGACTTCGGGCTTGGCTGGCCGATGCCATTGCCGCCTTCCCTTGCGCCCGCTGCGAAACCGGCCTGAGCAGCGCCAAGGAACTCGAGCGAATCAAGCATTGCCGGCGAGAGATGAGTGCGGCGTCGAGGCGGCTAGCGTCGTATTGTATGTCAAAAGCGACTCTACCGCAGCGGATATCACCGCTCACCGCGCCGATGAAGAGCGTGGCGAAATCGCGATACTTGGTGTGATGCGAATCCGTGAACCATGAGTCTTTGAGCATAAGTTGCGCCCGAAGCCACTAGCTGAGGAGCCGCGTCTACAGGCGTCACTGCGTTGCCCCAACCAAACCCGTCCTGGTGAGGCGGATGCTGGCCTCCCGTGCGCCCGGCTCGCGGTTGGCCCAAATCACGAGCACCGGAGGCGGCGCGCGCGGCAATCGGTGGTTGTCGAACCACCGGTGCCCATGCAGCGCTGAGCCGCCAATGCGTGCCGTGAGACCCCGATCGCCGCGCCGCGGCGTCCAGCAGCGACCGGGTGAGGCGGGGTTACCGTGAGTTTAAGCATATCAATAGCGGAGGAAGAAACTTACAAGGATTCCCTAGTAGCGGCTGGCAAAGGGAGCGGCCAGGGTTGAGAATCGGCGCCTCCGTTCGAATTGTAGTCTGAAGAAGCGTCCTGTGGCGGGCCAGGGAAGTCCCACAAGGGGGGGCGCAGAGAGGTGAGAACCCGTCGTGCGGACCACAATGGCATACGGCTGCGGTGGGTTGTTTGGAATGCAGCCCCGTGGGCGGTAAATTCCGTCCAAGGCTAAATCGGGCGAGAGGCAGATAGCAAACAAGAATATAGCGAGGAAAGATGAAAAGGACTTTGAAAAGAGAGTCAAAGTGCTTGAAATTGTCGGAGGGAAGCGAATAGGGGCGGCGATGCGCCTGGTCGGATGTGGAGCGGTGAGAGCGGTCCGCCCGTCGACTTCGAGCGGCGGACCGATGCGGATTGCGGTGGCGGCCAAGCCCAGGCTGTAGTCATGCCGTGGAGGCGTCGTCGCCCGATGCGTGGTTAGCGGCCGCCTTGCCGTCATGGCGTGCCTCGTGCTACGCGCTCCGGCGTCGGCCGTGGGCTCCCCATTCGGCCCGTCTTGAAACCGCGGACCAAAATTCGACATGTGCGAGTCAGCGGGCTAGTAAACCGTAAAGCGCAAAGGAAGGCGTGGCGGGATCCCTGCGGGTTACCGCCGACGGCCGACCTTGATCTTAAGAAGGGTTGGTGAGAGCATGCACTGTCGGGACGAAGATGGTGAACTATGCTGGCGAAGCGGAGAAACTTCGGTGGAGGCCAGCGGCGATCTTGGCGTGCAAATCGTTAGTCGACTTGGGTATAGGCGAAAAGACTAATCGAGGCAAATCAGTAGTACAGTTCCTGAAGTTTCCCTCGGGATAGGCTGGAGCCATTGAGGCGAGTTCTATCGGGTAAAGCCAATGATTAGAGGCATGGTATGATGCCCTCGATATTCTCAAACTTTAAATAGGTAGGGGCGGTAGCGGCGCCGTTGAGCTGCCCGCGGAATCGAGAGCTCAAGTGGGCCATTTTTGGTAGCGAGGCGGCGTCTGGGATGAGCAGGAGGCGGGTTCGGTGCCCGACTTCTGGCGCTAACCTAGAACCCACAAAGGGTGTTGGTGATTAAGGCAGGCGGGGCGGTGGTCATGGAAGTGAAATCCGCTAAGGAGTGTGTAACAACTCACTGCCGAATCAACTAGCCATGGATGGCGCTGGCCGTGACCTATACCGGAGTCGGGCAAGAGCGAACCGATGAGTAGGAGAAGCGTAGCGGCCGGTATTTCAAAACACAGGGCGAGCGGCGGGAAGCGGTGGTCGGTCAGAATCTTGGTGGTAGTAGCAAATATTCAAAGAAACTTTGAAGGCGAAAGGGGAAAGGTTCCATGTGAGCGGCACTTGCACATGGGTTGGTCGATCCTAAGAGGCGAGGGGCCGTCGGCAGTAGCGATCAGCCTTGAGCTTGAGGTCGGGTTAAAATTCTGAGCAGGGCGTGAAGGCGGCGGACAGCGTTAGGGAGTCCGGGCGTCGTGGGGGCCTGCGGGAAGAGTTATCTTTTACGTTTAGCGACCTGCCCACCACAGGCGGCTCGGTGGAGGTAGAGTCAGTGACTGGAAGAGCCTGCCGCGCGTCGTGGTGTCGGTCGCCCCGTGACCGCGAAATCCGGAGGGGCCAGAGTGCACCCGCGCGGTCGTACTCATAACGCATCCAGTCTCCAAGGTGAGCGACCTGCAGTGCGATGGAACAATGTAGGCAAGGGAAGTGGCAAAATGGATCCGGTAACCTCGGAAAAGGATTGGCTCGAGACGCGAGGGGTCCCAGATCAGAACCGTCGGTGTCGATTGGTACTTTCGAGCTGCTCGAGGCGCGTGGCAGCGTCTGCCCGGCGAGAGGGCGGGGCCCAGGAGCGGCCTCCAGGGCCTTCCGGGCGTCGAGCGATCGACTGGCGAGTACGGACAAGGGAATCCGGTACATTTAATTAAAACAAAGCATTGCGATGGTCCTGCGGATGCTCACGCAATGTGATTTACGCGATTATTTCACGAATGTCAAAGTGAAGAAATTCAACCAAGCGGCGAGGTAAGCGGCGGGAATGCTATGACTCTCTTAAGGTAGCCAAATGCCTGCGTCATCTAATTAGTGCGCATGAATGGATTAACGAGATTCCCAGCATCACACGTCTACTATCAGTGAAACCACGGCCAAAGAGCGGGCTTGGCGAGAATCGTGAGGAAAGAAGACCTGTTGAGCTTGACTCTGGTCCGACTTTGTGAAATGACTTGAGAGGTGTAGTATAAGTGTGGGAGCGGAAGCGGCGAGTGAAAACCACTACTTTTAGCGTTATTTTACTTATTCCAGTGAATGGGGCTGAACCTTTGCCCTCTTTTTGGAACAAAGGCAGCAGTACGTCAGAGCCGAGAACATTGTCGGTGGGGAGTTTGGGTTTGGGGGCGGCACATACATTTAAGCGCGGGTGTCCTAAGATGAGCTCAGCGAGGCAATCTCGTGTGTGGAACAAAAGGGTAAAAGCTTCGTTTGATTCGATTTCCGTCACAATCTGAGCAGGTAAGCGTGGCCTATCGATCCTTTAGACCTTGAATTTGAAGTAGAGGTGTCGAGGAAAAGTTACCACGGGGATAAGCGGCTTGTGGCATTAGCGTTCATAAGCGGCGTTGCTTTTGATCCTTGATGTCGGCTCTTCCCTATCATTGTGAAGCGAGAATTCACCAAGTGTTGGATTGTTCACCGCTAATAGGGAGCGTGGCTGGGTTTAGGCAGTGCGTGAGGCGGAGTTAGTTTACCTGCTGATGTGATTATCATAATAGTAATTCAACCTGAATGCAGAGAGGAACCGTTGATCGCACAATTGGTCGCCAGCGCTTGGTTGAAAAGCGATGTATGAAGCTACCGTCTTATTTGGATTATGGTGAGCATACTCTAAGTCGAATCCAGGGCTAGAAGCGGCATACTGGCGCCCGCCGCCCGTTGCCGACTGCGGTGGGGTCCTCGACCCCCGAGCGCGATAATGGTTGGTCAAGTCCGCGGCGGAGGAGATGCAGCAGACGCCTTGAAGTACAATTCCTACCCGGCGGGTAGAATCGCTGCGGGCGACTTAAATGCAGCGGCGGTATTGTAAGTGGCGGTGGCCTTGCGCCCGATCCGGGAATTGAACTGCATTAAAGCGATTCGTCCCTCCCTCCCCCGTTTAATTTCCGAAGGCCCCGGTCCGGGTCCGCGAGGCCAGGGCGGGGAGGGGCGCTACACTTACCAATTTACCACGTCCCTCGGTTTTCATGCAAGCCGGGCATGACTTCGGGGCCAGATGCTATGTGCCTATGTGTACAAACTCCGCCCGTGGTAACAAAGTCGGCCGCGATGCGGCGTGCCTTCATTGGCCAATATGGGCAGGGGTAGCCAAGGAATCGCAAGAGGACAAGCCCGCTGCCACATATTAGCATCACCGCGGCCCCCGAGTGCACACCTGAGGCGGGCGCAAACGCGGCCCAGCGCGCGCTGGGCGCCCATGGCAAACGCTGTCGCGCGCGCTGGCGCCAGGGCATGCCGCGGACGCGCGCGCTGGGCGCCCAGGGCATACGCGGACAGCGCGCTGGCGCCCATTGCATGCTGCGGACAAGCGGCTGGGCGCCCATGGCGAGGCAGCGGGGGCGCAGCGCGCCCATGGCATACCGCTGACGCGCGCGCTTGTAGCCCAGGCAGCCGCCCTGCTGGTGGTGGGTGGCATGCACGCCAGTGAGCACCCACGGTAGCTGTAGCTGCCACCCATGGCACGCTCCGCGGCGTGAGCGCCGTGGCTGCTAGTTGGCTGTCATGGCATTCCTCTGAAACACCAAATTTGCTAATGTAGAGTTCACGGATGCACATGCCACACTCTATGCCCATACACCACGGTGCCCATGCATGCCCACATGCCAGCAGCGTTCAAACTTGTCCGTGCCAAACACATTTTGCCGCACAATAAGGCTCCCAACTATCACTTTTGGCATATGAGAGCATTCCCGACAATCAAAATTAACTTCCCATGCACTTGGTTGAACATGTGCCACAGTAGGGTGCCGAGGTGCCACCACATGCCCATGCGTTCCAACTTGTCCGTGCCAAACACATTTTACCCCGCACAATAAGGCTCCCAAATATCACTTTTGGCATATGAGAGCATTCCCAACAATCAAAACCAACTCCCATGCACTTGGTTGAACATGTGCCACGGCCCCGGTGCCCACGGAGTGCCACGCATGCACATGCGTTCCACTTGTCCGTGCCAAACACATTTTGCCCACACAATAAGGCTCCCAAAATCAATTTTGGCATATGAGAGCATTCCGACAATCAAAATCAACTTCCCATGCACTTGGTTGAACATGTGCCCGCGGCCCCGGTGCCCACAGGTGCAACCGCGTGCCCATGCGTTCCAACTTGTCCGTGCCAAACACATTTTGCCCACAATAAGGCTCCCAAATACCACTTTTGGCATATAAGAGCATTCCCAACAATCAAAACCAACTTCCCATACACATGGTTGCACATGTGCCTTGGCTTACGATGCCAGGTGTGCCACATGAAGCACACATGTATCAACTTGCCGGAGCCAAACACATTTTACCCATGATAAGCTTTCCTAAAATCATGTTACACATGTAAGAGCATTCCCAACAAGAAAAACCAACTTCCCATACATTTTAATTTTTAAATTTTTATACATTTTGCAAATAAAAAATAAAAAAATATTTTCACATCTCCAAAATTATGAAATTTTTACACAACCTAGAATACATTATTCTAAGCATGCATGCAAAAATTTCATCAAATTCCATGTATTTCTGAAAAGGCCACTTATGTCTCCAGCATGATGTGATGTTTTCCATTACAAGGCCAGCGGTTAATTAAGCTCTTTAAGGGGTGAGTTGCTTACGCCTAGTGTCGCGGACTTGTTGAAAACCTTCAGGCGATGGCCTTAGTTCTTGTTTTAGGCCCTGGGAAGCAACTAAGTAAGCCTCTTTACAGACAAAGAAGCTAAGCGACAAAGAACTTAGAGAGAAAGTCTCAACTAGAGAGAATGAGAAAAAAATAAGAATGTATTACTCAATACTTGGGTGGTTTGGCCAATGAAGCCTCCCCTATTTATAGTATTACAACAAGCGATCAGCGGCTATAATACATTTGATCCTACGGTGGAGATTGAGTTTCTAGAATCCTCCACCAAGTGCTATACAACTAAGTGACAACTAAGCAAGCACTAGGGTTTTCTAGAAGGTTCTACACAAGTCTAGAGAACTCACATATTCTTTGCCTAAGTGTAGAAAATGCCCCAAAGTGTTTGGTGAGATGCTGGGGCATGACATTTCTCACCTTATGCCGTCGGCGTCCTCGTCGAGCTTCTGATGGAGCGCTTGATGTGGTCTTGAATTGCCATAGTGCTACCCGCGGTTCCCAACTAAGCTTCACTTTGGATAGTCACTTCCATTTCACTAAGTACTTTTCATGGCTTCGGATGATTGTCCCTTCCGCATTACCACTTTCGTTCGGCCATGGCGTTTTCGACCTCCTTATGCGTAAGCACTTGTGATGCCATAGGTGCTCTCCGGACTTCCTTCTTGAAGGGTCTTCCTCAATCTTCATGATATGGCTTGGCGACTTACATGGAAGGCCGGGTGTAGCCTAAGTGTGGATAGCAACTCACTTGTATGCTACCCTCCTACTTTCTTGATGATGGGAATGGCCCCTCATAGCGTCTAACAAGTCCATTGTGCGGTGGGCCGAGTAGACTTGTGTTGGGAAGGTAGAATCTTGATAAACACAAGGTCTCCAATTTGGTATTCCACATGTGCGCCGTCTTGTGTCGCCTGCTTCTTCATTTTCTTAGTTGCCTTGTGAAGGTAGGACCTGCGCCAAGTCCACTTGCTCGTGCCAATTTTGGCAACCTTGAAGCGGATGGACTCCTCCCTTTGTAGCTTGTAACAAGTGTATGAGGAGTCAATGGTTGTTGCCAGAGTGGCTGCTTTCGAGCGGGCTCCTATTGGTGGACTAAGCTCCTTTGTAAGTTGTAGGAAAATTGGGCCCACGTCTGGTAACTTTGCCCAATCATGTTGGTTGGCACTCACAAAATGCCTCATAAAGAAAGCTCCAACAAGCGCGTGCTCGTTCCGTTTGCCCATCGGTTTGAGGATGGAAGCTTGTAGAAATGTAGATCAGAGCCCATGAGTTTGAACAACTCCGTCAAAACCTCCCGATTGAATCGTGGATCTCGATCACTAATGATGGATTGTGGTAACCCCAATACTTTACCACATTCTTGAAGAATAGTCTGCGGTATCATGTGAACTTGCCTTTGAGTGCGGCTATGAAGGTGGCATACTTGGAGAACGTCAACCACCACGATGATGGTGCCACACCCCTCAGATTTGGGCAAGCCTATAATGAAGTCCATGCTTATGCTTTCCCGGATGCAGGGTGTAGGTAGTGGTTCCAAAGACCCGTGAGGACTTTGTTGTTCAACCTTGTCTTGTTGGCACACAAGACAAGTCTTCACATATAGCTCCCTTAGTCTGCATTTGTGGCCAATAGTAAGTTGTCTCTAATAAGGCTCTGCGTGCGCCTTTGCCGGATGCCCGCCCATTTAAGTGTCATGGCATTCCTTAATCAAGTTCCTCCTCAAGTTGCTCCACCAGCGCGTGAACCGTCGACCCTTTGTGTAGAGTAAGCCTTCCTCCATCAAACCGCTTGGTCGCCCTTCCGTGGCAAGTTGTTGGAGTTGTTTGGCCTGACATCATGCTCCATGCCCTCCTTGATTAAGTCGAACAATTCTCCTTGGAGCTTGCTTATCGGCCCAACTTCGGTTCCTACTTAAAGGCGTCGGCAACTTCATTAGCCGTCGGGGCTTGTACTTTCGAGCACATAGTCGAATTCGGCTAGGAAATCTTGCCAACGAGCTTGCTTGGGACTAAGCTTCTTTTGTGTTTGGAAATAGCTTCGTTGCCATTGTCCGTCTTCACCACAAGCTTAGACCCGAAAAGTAGTGTCTCCAGTCGCATAACAATGAATAATGCGGTCATCTCCTTTTCTTGGACCGTGTCTCCTCTCGGTATCATTAAGCTTGTGACTCTCATAGGCAAGGGATGCTTGTCTTGCATCAGTCGCCTCCCAAAGGCAAAATCCAGAAGCATCGGTATGTACCTCAAATGGCTTGGAGCAATGGGTAATGCAAGACCAGCTCTTTCATGATGGCTCCTTTTAAGTCTTCAAAGGCTTGTTGGCATTGAATGGACCATTCCCATGACTTGTCTTTCTTCAATAAATCGGTGAGTGGGGCTATGGTAGGAATAGCCCATAATAAACCGCTATAATAATTAACAAGACCGAGATCGAAGCTCACTCACCTTACTTGGAGGTTCCCACTCTTGAATGGCTTTAATTTTGGCAATATCCATGTATAACTTGCCATCCTTAATTTTGTGGCGAGAAATGTACTTCGCCAGCTTGCAAAGGTGCACTTCTCTTTCTTCGCATTATAACTCATTCTCCTTTAGCACATTGAATACAATTAAGTAGGTGTTTGATGTGTTCCTCGAGTGTTGCTATAGATGGCGATGTAGTCCAGTACACCACCACAAATTGATCAAGTAAGGATGGAAGATCTTGTTCATGAGTGTGCAAAGCGTTGCGGTGCATTAGTAAGGCCAAAGGGCATAACAAAATTCATATGCTCCATCTGTGTCCATATGTAGTCTTTGGCTCATCTCGCCGCTATCCTCACTTGGTAGTAGCCCGACCTCAAGTCAAGTTTAGTGAAGTACTTACTCAAGTTGATCAAACAAATTGGTATCAGCGGTATAGGGTACCTATTTTTGATAGTGACTTTGTTGAGTGCCCTATAGTCGATGCATAGCCTCAGCGATCCATCATGCTTCCGTTGAAATAGGACCGGGTGCTCCGTAGGGTGCTTTTGATGGTTGGATGAATCCGGCCTCCAAAGCTCTTTTAGTTGCCTTCTTAATTCCCAATTAGGGTGGAGACATGCGATATGGTGCCTTTGCGGGTGGTTTGGCACCAACTTCTAACTCAATTTGATGATCCACCTCTCTCCTTGGTGGAAGTTTCTTGATTGCTTCGGGTGGCATGACACCCTTGACTCTTGAAGCAACGACAAACTTCCGCGGTGGTTCATCGATAGTGACTCCTCTTCTTCTCCGCGTATTGTGGTGAGGAATGTGACCTCTCCCTTTTATCCCTTTCTTGAGTTGCATGGCGGAGAGATGTTTGGAAGTGCTTGGTGTGTGCGTTGCGGGAACCATGCAAGGTCCTCTCCAAGATGCAAGCGGTGTTATGATAGGAGAGCGGGACTACGTTGAATTGCCTAAAAACATACCAAGCACAATATTAAAGTCATCCATGGGAGCAATAGAAAAGTTTACATTACCTGCGCCATGTACCAAGGTGTAGCTCCACATCACGAGCCGTGCCATCAAGTGGCTTTGCCTGCGGCATTTCTGGTTTTAACCACCGCCCCTTCACCGAGCTTTAGGCCAGTCACCGTGGCCTCCTCCCTCTTGATGAAGTTGTGTGATGCGCGGTGTCTACCATGACTTGGGCATCCTTGCCATTGTCACGATGCGCCGTTACATGAGGAGTTGTCTTTAACATTGTGTCGGGAGCGGGACTTGCTTTCAGGAATTGAGGAGTTGTATGCAACCCATTTGTGATGATTAGGGTTCCTCCTTTCTTGAGCATGGCTAAGAGCTTTTAAGCGGGCACTCTCTTGCCCCGATGTGGACCATCCTGAAAGGAAGCAATTGTTTCTTGGTTTTGCCTCTGTTATTTCCTCTCTTCGATCTTGGTTTTGTGGAGCCTGCTGGGTGTCTTTGCCTTGTGGAGCCTTATGGAACTTGGCTCCTCCGATAGTGCTTAGCGTTAGCTTTAGGCTTTGAGTTTGAGGACTCGCCTGCTTATATTCCATGAGTGTCTCGGTGGTGGTGGGCGGTAGAAACATCTTGCACTCCTCGGCGTTGGAGTTCAACATATGCCCATGATTGTAGCCCATCCATGAAGTTGAAGAAGATCCTCCTCGGTCATGTTAGGAATTTGAAGCATCAAGTAGGAAGATTCCTCCGCGTACTCAGCGAGCGGACCCGGTGTGCTTGATTCCTTCATCTTCTTTCAACATCGTGAATGGCATTCTGGGGTAAAATTGCCTCTTCAACTCACGTTTTAGATCTTCCCATGAGTTGATGATGCAGTACCCTTCTTCATTTCTTCATCTTTCTCTACACGCATTAGCAAGATTAGTAAAGTAAAGGGGCGGTAGTTACCTTTTGCTTCTCGTCTTGCATGTTGATCCCTGAGTATTGTTCCATATGCCATATGAAGTTCTCGATTCCTTTCGTCCCTGCTACATTAAACTCCTTGGGTTTTGGAACATCCACCCGTGGAGCATGTTGAGTGGTGATAGCACCATAGTTCACGACCAACACATAATGCAATCCATACGGGTCTCCCGGCAGTGCTTAAGCTCATCCATTTGAGCTTGCATGAGTGAAAGTGTTTCAAAACGCGGATTGCTTGAAAGCGGCATTCTCTTGGCGCCCGCGTCTCACGATTGGCCTCGTGGCAGCACGAGTAGCCATGAAGCTCCCCGGCAGTGCGTCCGCTACGACCCTGAGTTCCCCTCACGCTTTTAACCGACGTCGATCAGCCTTTCCATCCGTCGTGTATTTACTTCCCTTGTACCGTGGCCTCCATACGCTTAAGGCGACTCGGAATTCCGAGCAGCCCGATTTTCGCCAGGATTGTGGGTTCAGCCTCCCGCTTTCATCTCTTCTCAAATGACAACCTCGGATGAAGACATGCTTTCTCACCGCGAACCCCGCTTCGATACCAAGCATGGCGGACATGTTGAAAACCTTGGGCGATGCGGCCTTAGTTGCTTGTTTTGACCACCGGAAGCAACTAAAGTAAGCCTCTTTACCAACCGCAGAAGAAAGCTAAACGAAAGAACTTAGAGAGAGAAAGTCACACTAGAGAATGAGAAAATAAAGTGTATTTTCAATACTTGGGTGGTTTTGGCCAATGAAGCCTCCCCCACTATTATAGTATTACAACAAAGCGATCAAGCGGCTATAATACATTTGATCCTCACGATTGGAATTGAGTTTCTGAATCCTCCACCAAGTGCTATACAACTAAGAGTGACAACTAAGGCTTACTAGGGTTTTCTAGAAGGTTACACACAAGTCTAGAGAACTCCAGCTTATGCTTCTTACCTAAGTGTACGAAAATGCCCTCAAAGTGTTTGGTGAGATGGGGCATGACACTAGGCACCCGTGCAGCGTGGCTGCCCACACACACCCCCCTGCGGGTGCCATGGCATGGGGTGGGGGTGTGTGAGCATCAATGCGATCGATGCGTGACCCGCCCAGCCGCGATGGCCGTAGATCAATGGTGGCGCCCGTAGCGAATTCCAAAAATTAGAGCGGTGGAATTTTCCCAATTGCAGCGTTTTGGGATCCTCATGCGATGATGGTTGGCAATGTTCTTACAGGAGCATGCGCGGGGGCGACCCATGATATAGGGTGTGGGAGTTGGTCTTTGGGGTCTCGAATGTGCTTGGGGTAGCGAGGGATGCTAGTTGCGCGGTGGTGCCTACGTTGCTTTTACGGTGTTGGGGATTATCTCGGGAGCCGCCGGGGCACCACATGGTTGGTCGCTTTGGTCTGGGCTGCGACATGCATTGCTTTCAAGGCGTGCTTCCCAATCAAATCCTCGAATGCGGGTGACACCGTGATGAATTTGCATCCTAGTAGCGATGGGTCTTGGGACATGGGGTGCTTTGCGGGCTTGGCTTTGAAAACTCATCACTGTCTTAGGCAACCTAAGCGTGCGTGTTGTGGCATCGATGGTGGCCTCGGTTTTAAAGTCCGTTCTAATGCTCGGCAATGCAGTGATGCGGCCGCTCAGGATTGAATGGATCGTCGGTTGGCTGCTAGGTGTTGCTTCGATATTAAGCGTGATGCGATTTTTATTCCTAGACCTTAAGCGGTGGTTGCCTTTAGGTTGGGATTTGCGTTCAATTTTAAGCTTGAAGTAGGCTATCGGTGGCGAGGGTGAACTTCAGGGGGCTTTGCTTTGAAGCTTCGTCCGCTCTCTTGGGCAACCTAGAGATTGCGTGTTGTGGCATCTCACGGTGGCCTCGATTTAATGTCTGTTCTAATGCTCGGCAATGCAGTGATCACGACCTCCGATTGAATGGGCGTCGGTTGGGCGCTAGGTTTTGCTTATGTATTAGAGGAGGTCCAGCGCGGTTAGCATTGGTGATAGTGAGCGTGAGAGCTCTTGGGAGGAGCGAAGACACCCGTTAGCGAAATCATGCTTAGCGCGATTGTGTTTAGTTCCGCGCACACTGGGGTATCTAGAGTCCGTTGCCAATGCCTTCGCGGCATGTTTTGTTGCCTGAACCGCATAAAACCGGTGGTTGCCTTTGGCGGGGATCGTCTTCAATCTTGGCCGCTTGGGTTTGTGGGGGTATCGTTGGCAGCGGTCGTTGCGTGCGTCATGCCTAGCGTCTTAGGCTTAGCTCCAATTGATTGGTTAGCATGCTTGAGTGCCTCGTTGTCGATTGGGTTGTGGGCTGTTGGTTGGCGTTGGGTTTGGCTATGCTGCGATGGTGTATGAGTTGTGGTATGGTTGTGTGTGTGTGTTTTGCGGGCTCCGTGCTTGGGCATCGAACTGCTTGCGCTTCGCTCCCTCCGGCCTTTGCTACGGGGACCTTGTGTCTCTCGGGCGTCTTGAGTTCTTGTCTTTGCATACCTAATGTGATGGAATTGGTTGCCAGCGGTGTCCCATTCCTACTGTACTCTTGCAAAGAACACGGGGAGGGGACGTCAAAGTGGCACACAGCGTCAGTGACCATTGAAAAGGGTATTTTGTGGCGCCCACGGTCCCGTGTGCCTACTAGATCCCCACCGGATGGGGCGCGTGGGCTTTCATAGCCTTCGAGCGTCGGCATAGCTTTGTCGCTAGTTTTACCGCGATTGCGTGCCGTTGTAGCCGCCGACCCGGGGCGGTTGGGCTCCCAGCGGCATCGGCATCCTGAAGAATGCTACTGGTTGATCACGCCGGTAGTCATATGCTTGTCTAGCAGATTAAGCCATGCATGTGTAAGTATGAACTAATTGATTTGTGAAGCTGCGAATGGCTCATTAAATCGGTTATAGTTTGTTTGATGGTACCTTCTACTGGGATAGCGTGTAGTAATTCTAGAGCTAATACGTGCAACAAACCCGACCTCACGGAAGGGGCATTTATTAGATAAAGGTCGTATGAGGGCTCGCGTTGCTCGATGATTCATGATAACTTCGGCGGATGTACGGCCTTAGTGCGGCGGCGCATCATTCAAATTACGCCTATCAACTTTTCGATGGTAGGATAGTGGCCTATGGTGGTGGCGGGTGGCGGAGGTGGGGTTGATTGGGAGAGGGCACGAAGCGGCTACCACATCCAAGGAAGGCGGCGGTGGCGCAAATTACCCAATCGACGGGGAGGTAGTGACAATAAATAACAATGCAGGGCTCTATGAGTGCAGTAATAGAATAATTACAATCTAAATCCTGCGAGGA
>VOIH02000031.1:0-10000 GCA_007844105.2 Rhamnella rubrinervis
GCCTGCATGCCACATGCGTTCCAACTTGTCCGTGCCAAACACATTTTACCCGCGATAAGGCTCGAATATCACTTTTGGCATATGACATTCCCGACAATCAAAACATCCCATTACACTTGGTTGAACATGTGCCGGCCCCACGGTGCCACGAGGTGCCACGCGTACATGCGTTCAACTTGTCCGTGCCAAACACATTTTGCCCGCACAATAGGGCTCCCAAAATCAATTTTGGCATGAGAGCATTCCCAACCGATCAAAATCAACTTCCATGCACTTGGTTGAACATGTGCCGCGGCCCCACGGTGCCAGAGTGCGACGCGTGCCCATCGTTCCAACTTCCGTGCCAAACACATTTTGCCGCACAATAAGGCTCCCAAATACCACTTTTGGCATATAAGAGCATTCCCAATATTCAGAAACCAAACTTTTGAGCATGTATCAGCTTGACCCGAGCCAGACACATTTTACCCTTACTGATAAGCTTTCTAAAAATCATATTACACATGTAAGAGCATTCCCAACAAAGAAAAACCAACTTCCCATGCATTTTTTAATTTTTAAATTTTATACATTTGCAAATAAAAAATAAAAAATATTTTCACATCTCAAAAATTATGAAATTTTTACACAACCTAGAATACATTATTCTAAGCATGCATGCAAAAATTTCATCAAAATTCCATGTATTTCTTCAAAAAGGCCCTTATGTCTCCTCGCGCAATGTGATGTTTCTAGCATGTACAAGAGCGAGTTAATTAAACTCTTTAAGGGGGGTAGGTTGCACATACAGGCACCCAGCCCGCCAGCCATGGCTGCCCACACACCCCAGCCTTGGCCGTGCCATGGCATAGGAATTGGGAAGTGTGTGAGCATCCTCATTCATTTCTTGATCGGCGGCCGCCCCGCCGCCCGATGCGACGCGCGTCAATGGTGGCGCCCGGCAGTGGAAATTCAAAAATTGGCGGCGGTGGAGCCTCCCAAAGAAGTCAGCGGTTTTGGGATCCTCATGCGATGATGGTTGGCAATGTTCGGCCGAAGCATGGCAAGGGGAAGCGACGCGATATAGGGTAATGGGTTGGTCTTTGGGGTCTCGAATGTGCTTGGGGTGCGAGGGGATGCTAGTTGCGGCGGTGGTGCTACGTTGCTTGTTGGTGTTGGGGATTATCACGGGAGCCGGGAGGCACCACATGGTTGGTCTTTGGTGCTTTGGCTGCGACATGCATTGCTTTCAAGGCGTGCTTCCCAATCAAATCCTGAGGAGTACGGGGCGTGACGTGGTACATCCTAGCTAGCGATGGGTCTTGGCATGGGGTGCTTGCGGGCTTGGCTTTGAAAACTCATCATGTGCTCTTGGGCAACTAAGCATTGCGTGTTGTGGCATCAATGGTGGCCTCGGTTTAAGTCCGTTCTAATGCTCGCAAAGTACGTGATCGGCCGCTCGATTGAATGGATCGTCGGTTGGCGCTAGGTGTTGCCGTATTTGGCGGTGCGATGCCCTGAACCCATAAGCGGTGGTTGCCTTTGGGTTGGGATTTGCGTTCAATTTTAAGCCGTGGAATATGGTGGCGAGGGGTGAACTTCGGGGCTTTGCTTTGAAGCTGGTCCGCTCTCTTGGGCAACCTAGGGCGTGTTGTGGCATCTCTGGTGGCCAATTTAATGTTCTGTGTGAAGCAATGCCGTGATCACGACCTCTCGATTGAATGGGCGTCGGTTTGGCTGGGTTTTAGCATTAGGGGTCAGTAGTGATAGTGAGCGTGAGAGCTCTTGGGAGAGCGAAGACACGTTAGCAATCTTGTGCTTGATTGTGTTTAGTTTCCACACCACTTTCGGGGTAATCTAGAGTCCGTTGCCAATGCCTTGCTTGTGGCATGTTTTCATTGCCCTGAACCGCATAAAACGGTGGTTGCCTTTGGCGGGGATCGTCTTCAATCTTTGGCCCTTGGGTTGTGGGGGTATCGTTGGCCTTGCGGTCGTTCGCGTCATGCTGTCATGCCGCTTAGCTCCAATGGTCGTTCGCATGCTTGGTGCCTCGTTGTCGATTGGGTTGTGGGCTTTGTTGGTTGGCGTTGGGTTTGGGGCATGCGCGATGGTGTATGAGTTGTGGTATGGTTGTGTGTGTTTGCGGGCTCGTGCTTGGACATCGAGCCCTTGCGCTTCGCTCCCTCCGGTAGCTTTACTCTGAGGACCTTGTGTCTCGGCGTCTTGGAGTTCTTGTCTTTGCATACCTAATGTGATGGAATTAGTTGCCAGCGGTGTCCCATTCCTCTGCGTACTGCGCAAGAACGCGGGGGAGAATCAAAAGTGGCACACTCGTCCCAGTGGCCATTGAAAATTATTTTGTAGCGCCGCGGTCGTGTGCCTACTTCGTCCCCGGATCACGGAACATTGGGCGTGGGCTTTCATAGCCTTTGAGCGTCGGCATAGCTTTGCTCGCTAGTTTTGCGATTGCGTGCGGGTGTAGCCCGACCCAGCGTTGGGCTCCTGCGGCATCGGCATCATGAGAATACTACTGGTTGATGCCGGTAGTCATATGCTTGTCTGAATTTAAGCCATGCATGTGTAAGTATGAACTAATTGGTGTGAAGCTGCGAATGGCTCATTAAATCGGTTATAGTTTGTTTGATGGTACCTTCTCGGATAGCGTAGTAATTCTAGAGCTATCACGTGCAGACAAACCCGACCTGCGGAAGGGGCGCATTTATTAGATAAAGGTCGGCGGGCTCGCGCGTTGCTCACGATGATTCATGATAACTTCGGCCGGATGCGGCCTTGATGCGGCGGCGCATCATTCAAATTTACGCCTATCAACTTTCGATGGTAGGATAGTGGCCTACTATATGGTGGTGGCGGTGGCGGAGAGTGGGTTGATTCGGAGAGGGCACGAAGCGGCTACCACATCCAAGGAAGGCGGCGGTAGCGCAAATTACCCAATCGACGCGGGAGGTAGTGACAATAAATAACAATACGAACTCATGAGTGCAGTAGTGGAATAAGTACAATCTAAATCATAGCGAGGATCCATTGGAGGCAAAGTCAGTTACGTGCAGCTTGATAATTCGGCTCCAATAGCGTATATTTAAGTTGTTTAGGTTAAAAGCTGTGATTTGGACCTTGGGATGAGCTGGCCGAATTTGCTGGGTGTGCACTGTTGTCCGTCCCCTTCCGCGGCGATCGCTCACGGCCTTAATTGGCGGAGTGCGTGCCTCGGTGCATTTACTTTGAAGAAATTAGAGTGCTTTCAAAGAAGCCTACGCTCACGGATACATTAGCATGGGATAACATCATAGGATTTGGTCCTATACATTTGGCGCGGGATGAGTAATGATTAGAGGAGACGGTCGGGGGCATTAAGTATTTCATAGTCGGAGGTGAAATTCTTGGATTTATGAAAGACGAACAAGCTGCAACATTTGCCAAGGATGTTTTCATTAATCAAGAGCGAAAGTTGGGGGCTCGAGGCGATCGGATACGTCTAGTCGACCATAAGCGATGCCGACCGGGGATCGGCGGATGTGCTTATAGGACTCCGTAGGCACCTTATGAAATCAAAGTCTTTGGGTTCGGGGGTATGGTGCATGAGGCTGAAACTTAAAGGTGGCGGAAGGGCACCACCGGGAGTGGAGCACTGCGGCTTAATTTGACTCAACACGGGGAAACTTACGAGTCAGGACATAGTAGGATTGTGGGGCCGAGAGCTCTTTCTTGATTCTATGGGTGGTGGTGCATGGCGTTCTTAGTTGGTGGGCGATTTATGCAGTTAATTGGTTAGCGAGCGAGACCTCGACGCTAACTAGCTATGCGGAGGTGACCTCGCGACCAGACTTAGAGGGACTATGGCGCAGGCCAAGGAAGTTTGAGGCAATAGCAGTGCAGTGATGCTTAGATGTTACAGGCGCGCTTGGCATCTACAGCGATGTATTCAGCGAGTGCATAGCCTTGGCAGGCGGGCGGGTAATCTTTGAAATTTCATGCATTGATGGGGATAGATCATTGCAATTGTTGGTCTTCAGCGAGGAATTCCTAGTAAGCGAGTCATCATTTCGCGTTGACTACGTCCACGCCGCTGTACACGCGCCCGTGTCACTGCCAGATTGAATGGTCGGTGAAGTGTTGGTTAGCGTCGGCGTGGGCGATTCGCTGCGAATCCAAGCGAACCTTATCATTTTAGAGGAAGGAGAGTATTTCAGGTTTCGTAGGTGAACTGCGGAAGGATCATTGTTGAAACCACACGGCCGAGCGACCCGTGAACCCGTAAAATACAGCGAGGCGAGGGCGGCAAACCGAAGGCATGCGACTTCGGGCTTACTTGGCGTGCCCGCTGCCGCGCCTTCCCGCCGCGCAAACGAAACGGCAAACCCGGCGCGAACTCGAGCGAATCAAGCATTGCGGCGTAGGAGGAGGTGCGGCGTCAGGAAGCTACTGCGTCGTGATGCACATGTCAAAAGCGACTCACCGGCAGCGGATATCACCGGCTCTACGCGCCGATGAAGAGCGTGGCGAAATCCGATACTTGGTGTGAATTGCGAGAATCCGTGAACCATCGAGTCTTTGAGCGCAAGTTAGCGAAGCCACTAGAGGCGCGTCTACGAAAATTACACAGCGTTGCCCCAGCTCCAAACCTGCGTCCTCGAGGGCGGTGAGGCGGATCTTTAACCTCCGTGCGCCCGGCTCGCGGTTAGCAAATCACGAGCACTTCGGCTGGCCTTGGCGGCAATGCGGTGGTTGTCGAACCACCGGTGCCATGCAGCGCTGACGCCAATGCGTGCCCGTAGACGTCGCGCGCAGCGGCGTCCCGCAGCGACCCGGTCGGGCGGGGTTACCGTGAGGATTTAAACATATCAATAAGCGGAGGAAAAAGAAACTTACAAGGATTCCCCAGTAGCAGTGGCGAACGGGAACAGCCAGGTTGAGAATCGGCGCCTCCGGCGTTCATTGTAGTCTGAAGAAGCGTCCTGTGTGGACGGGCCAGAGTCCTGAAGAGCCCGAGGAAATGAGAGCCCGTGGGTGCGGACCTGTCGCCTGCAGTGGCTGTCTGCTGGTCGGGTTGTTTGGGAATCAGCCCCGTCGGTGATTCAGATCCAAGGCTAAATACGAGAGAGGCCAGATAGCAGTAAAGTGCCCGAGGGAAGATGAAAAGGACTTTGAAAAGAGAGTGAAGAGTGCTTGAAATTTATGGGAGGGGCGAATGGGGCGGCGATGCGCCTACGGTGCGGATGTGGAGCGGTGAGAGCCGGTCGCCGTCGACTTCGAGCGTGGACGGATCTGGATGCGGTGGCGGCCGAAGCGGGCTGTAGTCATGCCGTGGAGGCGTCGTCGCGCGATGCGTGGTTAGCGGCCTTGGCGCCGTCATGGCGTGCCTACGTCTTGCGGCGCTCCGGCGTCGGCGTGGGCTCCCATTCGGCCCGTCTTGAAACCGGACCAAAATTCGACATGTGCGAGTCAGCGGGCTGATAAACCCGTAAAGTAGGAAGTTGGCGGGATCCTGCATGGGTTGCACATGGCAAGGCGCGATCTTGAGAAGGGTTGAGTGAGAACATGCATGGGACGAAAGATGGTGAACTATGCGGCGGGGCGAAGCGGAGGAAACTACGGTGGAGGCCCTTGGCCCGATCTTGGCGATGCAAATCGTTAAAATGGACTTGGGTATAGAGCGAAGACTAATCGAACGTCTAGTAGCTGGTTCCCTCCGAAGTTTCCCTCGGGATAGGAGCCATGGAGCGAGTTCTATCGGGTAAAGCCAATGATTAGAGGCATCGAGCATGATGCCCTCGACCTATTCTCAAACTTTAAATAGGTAGGGCGGTAGCGGCTGCCGTTGAGCGTTACTGCGGAATCGAGAGCTCAAGTGGGCCATTTTGGTAAGCGAGGCTGGCGTCGCGGGATGAGCAGGAGGCAGGGTTCACGGTGCCCAACTTCTGGCGCTAACCTAGAACCCACAAAGGGTGTTGGTTGATTAAGGCAGCGGGGCCGGTGGTCATGGAAGTGAAATCCGCTAAGAGTGTGTAACAACTCACTGCGAATCAACTAGCGAAAATGGATGGGCTGGCTGACGCGTGACCTATACCGGCCGTCGGGGAGCCCGGACGATGAGTAGGGCGGTTATTTTACCGGCTTTGGTAGCGAGCCGAGCGGGCGGCCGTCGGTCGCGGGATCTTGGTGGTAGTAGCAAATATTCAAATGAGACTTTGAAGGCCGAGGGAAAGGTTCCATGTGAGCGGCACGCATGGGTTGGTCGATCCCAGAGGCGGGGAAACCCGTCGGCAGTAGCGATCAGCGCGAGCCGAGGAATGGGTTAAAATTCACGAGCGGGGCGTGAAGGTTGTAGCGGCGTTAGGGAGTCGGAGGCGTCGGCGGGGCCTGGGAAGAGTTATCTTTTACATTTAACAGCACGCCCACCTGAAGCGGCTTCGGCCGGAGGTAAGTCCAGTGAGCTGGAAGAGCACCGCCGCGTCGCGTGGTGTCAGGTCGCCCGTACCTGAAAATCCGGAGGACCGGAGTGCACACGCCACGCTGCGTTAATTACTCATAACCATATCAGTCTCCAAGGTGAGCGCCTGCAGTGATGGAACAATGGCAAGGGAAGTGGCAAAAAAATGGATCCGTAACCTGGAAAGGATTGGCTCACGAGAATTTGCGCACGGGGTCCGATCCAGAACGTCAATTTCGGTGGGTACTTTCAGCATTTACTCAGCGGCCGAGGAAGCGGAGTCGCCCAGCGTGCGGCTGAGGCGGGTAGGAGCCCTTCAGGGGCCTTCCGGTCGAGCGATCGACTTCGGCTGGTACGGACAAGGAATCCATTTTGGTAAAACAAAGCATTGCGATGGTCCTGCGGATGCTCGCATGATGTGATTTACGCGATTATACGAATGTCAAAGTGAAGAAATTCAACCAAGCGGCGAATGCTTGGTGGGATAACTATGACTCTCTTAAGGTAGCCAAATGCCTGCGTCATCTAATTAGTGGCGCATGAATGGATTAACGAGATTCCCACTTGTCACATCTCTATCCAGTGAAACCACGCCAAGGGAGCGGGCTTGGCGAGAATCGTGAGGGAAGACCACTGTTGAGCTTGACTCTGGTCAGAGCTTTGTGAAATGACTTGAGAGGTGTAATATTGGTGGGGGAAGCGTGAAATACCACTTACTTTTAGCGTTATTTTACTTATTCAGTGTCGGGCCGAGAACCTTGCCCTCTTTTTGGAACAAAACGCTTGGTAGACGTCCGTGAGAAGACATTGTCGGGTGGGGAGTTTGGTGGGGCGGCACATCACATTAAAGATAGCGCGGGTGTCCTAAGATGACTCCGAGCCGAAATCTCGTGTGGAACAAAAGGGTAAAAGCTTCGTTTGATTCGATTTCCGATGCGAATCTGAACCGTGAGAAGCGTGGCCTATCGATCCTTTAGACCTTGAATTTGAAAGCTGAGGTGTCGGAAAAAGTTACGAGGGATAAGCGGCTTGTGGCGCCAGCGTTCATAAGCGGCGTTGCTTTTTGATCCCGATGTAAATCTTTATCATTGTGAAGCGAATTCACCAAGTGTTGGATTGTTCACCCACCAATAGGGGCGTGGTACAGGTTTAGGCAGAGTAGGTGAGGCAGGTTAGTTTACCCTACTTGATGGCGATTATCGCAGTAATTCAACCTGATGCGAGGAGAACGTTGATTCGCTGTTGGTCATCGGCTTGGTTGAAACCCGATGTGGCAAGCTACCGTCTTATTGGATTATGGCGACGCCTACAAGTGGAATCCGGGCTAGAAGCGGCATACTTGCGCCCGCGCGCCGTTGCCGACTGCGGTAGGGGTCCTCGACGAAACGCGTGTAGTTGGTCAGTCAGCGAATGTCTGCGTATGAGCCGCCTTGAAGTAAATTCCTACTGGCGGGTAGAATCCTTTGCAGGCGACTTAAATGCAGCGGCGGGGTATTGTAAGTGGCGGTAGCCTTGCTGCCACGATCCGCGAGAATTCGTGGCCGGATCGTCCTCCCCACTCCCTCGTTTAATTTAGAAGGCCCTCGGTCACGAGTCCGCAAGCCCAAGGGCAGAGGGGCCTTCTAACAGCCAATTTTACCCGTCCCTCGGTTTTCATGCACAGCCGGCGGGCATGACTGGGGCCCGTGCCATGTGCCTATGTGTGCAAACTCCGCCCGTGGTAACAAAGTCGGCCGCGATCGCGTGCCTTCATTGGCGGCGTATGGGCATAGGGTAGCCAAGGAATGCATAGGGACAAGCCGCTGCCACATATTAGCATCACGCGGCCCCAGTGCACACGAGCCGAAGCGCCAAGCGTAGCCTTATTTGGCGCCATAATAGCGTATCCATGCCAGCTGGCGCCAGGCATACCTTGAGCCTTGCAGCTAAACGCCATTGCATCTCTCTGGACAACTTATTTGGCGCCATAGCAAACCTTGGCCTTGCCAGCGCCATAACATACCAGCCCAGCCCCTTGCCCTTGAGCACGCCCTGCTTGGTAGGTAGGCATGCGCCAGTGAGCGCCCGCAGTGGCTGTGGCTGCTGCCACCCATAGCGCGCCACGGCGTGGGCGCCGTGGCTTGCTAGTTGGCTGTCATGGCATTCCTCTGAAACACCAAATTTGCTAATGTAGAGGTTCCACGAGATGCACATACCACACTCATGCCCATGCACCCACGGTGCCCATACATGCCCCGCATGCCATAGCGTTCAAACTTGTCAGTGCCAAACACATTTTGCCCACAGCACAATAAGGCTCCAACTATCACTTTTGGCATATGAGAGCATTCCCGACAATCAAAATTAACTTCCATGCACTTGGTTGAACATGTGCCACGGCCCACGGTGCCAGGTGCCACCACATGCCCATGCGTTCCAACTTGTCCGTGCCAAACACATTTTACCCGCACAATAAGGCTCCCAAATATCACTTTTGGCATATGAGCATTCCCGACAATCAAAACCAACTCCCATACACTTGGTTGAACATGTGCCACGGCCCCACGGTGCCACAGGTGCGCATGCACATGCGTTCCAACTTGTCCGTGCCAAACACATTTTGCCCGCACAATAAGGCTCCCAAAAATCAATTTTGGCATATGAGAGCATTCCAACAATCAAAATCAACTTCCCATGCACTTGGTTGAACATGTGCCACGGCCCCACGCGGTGCCAGTGCGGCCATGCCCATCGTTCCAACTTGTCCGTGCCAAACACATTTTGCCCATACAATAAGGCTCCCAAATACCACTTTTGGCATATAAGAGCATTCCCAACAATCAAAACCAACTTCCCAAGCACCACATGTATCCAACGGCCGAGCCAAACACATTTTACCCGCCTGATAAGCTTTCTAAAAATCATGTTACACATGTAAGAGCATTCCCAACAAGAAAAACCAACTTCCCATGCATTTTTAATTTTTTAAATTTTTATACATTTTGCAAATAAAAAATAAAAAAATATTTTCACATCTCAAAAATTATGAAATTTTTACACAACCTAGAATACATTATTCTAAGCATGCATGCAAAAATTTCATCAAAATTCCATGTATTTCTTCAAAAAGGCCCTATGTCTCCTGCGCAATGTGATGTTTCCTGTGTCACAAGGCCAGCGGTTAATTAAGCTCTTTAAGGGGGTGAGTTGCACCTAGGCACCCCAGCCCCGCAACCCCTGGCTGCCCACACGCCCCATGCCTTGGGTATGGCATGGGGTGGGGGTGTGTGAGCATCCATAATCTTGACAACGATGCGGCCGCCCTGCCCGATCGGCCGCCGTCAATAGTGGCGCCCGCGTGGAATTCCAAAATTCCGGCGGTGGGAGTTACTCCCAAAGGGAGTGGCGGTTGTGGGATCCTCATGCGATGATGGTTGGCAATGTTCGGCGGGAGCATAGCGCAGGGCGACGCGATATAGGGTGTGGGTTGGTCTTTGGGGTCTCGAATGTGCTTGGGGTAGCGAGGGGATGCTAGTTGCGGCGGTGGTGCTACGTTGCTTGTTGGTGTTGGGGATTATCCTCGGGAGCCGCCGG
>VOIH02000031.1:15000-31910 GCA_007844105.2 Rhamnella rubrinervis
GCGAGCGGCGGAAGCGGCCGTGGTCGCGATCTTGGTGGTAGTAGCAAATATTCAAATGAGAACTTTGAAGGCGAAGGGGAAAGGTTCCATGTGAGCGGCACTTGCACATGGGTTGAGTCGATCCTAAGAGGCAGGAAACCCGTCGGCAGTAGCGATCATGTGAGCTTGAGGAATCGGGTTAAAATTCTGGCAGGGGCGTGAAGTGGCAGCAGCGTTAGGAGTCGGAGGCGTCGGCGGGGGCCTCGGGAAGAGTTATCTTTTACGTTTAACACTGCCCACCACAAGCGGCTCGGTAGGAGGTAGAGTCAGCGGTGGAAGAGCACCGCCGCGTCGCGTGGTGTCGGTGCGCCCGGCCCGCGAATCCGGAGGACCCGAGTGCACCGCGCGGTGTTACTAACGCATCGGTCTCCAAGGTGAGCGCCTGCAGTGATGGAACAATGTAGGCAAGGAAAGTGGCAAAATGGATCCGTAACCTCGGAAAAGGATTGGCTCGAGAGTTTGACACGGGGTCCCGATCCGAACTCGTCTGTCGGTTGGTACTTCTTTTGCTCTCATGGCGAGTAGCCAGCGTCGCCGAGGGAGAGACGGGTAGAGCGGCCCCTCCGGGGGCCTTCGGCGTCGAGCGATCGACTTCGAGCTGTGCGGACAAGGGGAATCCGGCATTTTAATTAAAACAAAGCATTGCGATGGTCCTGCGGATGCTCGCGCAATGATTTACGCTTGATTACTGCGAATGTCAAAGTGAAGAAATTCAAGCGAATTAAGCGGGGAAGTAACTATGACTCTCTTAAGGTAGCCAAATGCCTGCGTCATCTAATTAGTGGCCAGCGCATGAATGGATTAACGAGATTCCCATTGTCCTGTCTACTATCCATGAAACCACGCCAAGAGAGCGGGCTTGGCGAAATCGTGAGGAAAGAAGACCTGTGAGCTTGACTCTAGTGGACTTTGTGAAATGACTTGAGAGGTGTAGTATAAGTGGGGTAGGAAGCGGCGAAGTGAAATACCACTACTTTTAGCGTTATTTTACTTATTAGTGAATGGAGAAGCCTTTGCCCTCTTTTGGAACAAAGAAAGCGCTTGGTGAGCCGTCCGGCGAGAGACATTGTCGGGTGGGGAGTTTGGTTGAGGGCACATCACATTAAAGATAGCTTGGTGTCCAAGATGAGCTCAGCGAGCAATCTAGTGTGGAACAAAGGGTAAAAGCTTCGTTTGATTCGATTTCCGTCTGAATCTGAGCCGTGAAAGCGTGGCCTATCGATCCTTTAGACCTTGAATTTGAAGCTAGAGGTGTCGGAAAAGTTACCACGGGGATAAGCGGCTTGTGGCGTGGCGTTCATAGCGGCGTTGCTTTTTGATCCCGATGTCGGCTCTTCCTATCATTGTGAAGCGGAATTCACCAAGTGTTGGATTGTTCACCCACCAATAGGGAGCGTGGTGGGTTTAGGCCGTCGTTGAGAGCGAGGTTAGTTTACCCTACGATGGCTGATGTCGCAATAGTAATTCAACCTAGTCGAGAGGAGCGGTTGATTACACAATTGGTCATGGCGCTTGGTTTGAAAACCGATGTATGGCTACCGTCTTATTTGGATTATGGTGAGCGCCTCTAAGTGAGTCAGGGCTAGAAGCGGCATACGCGCCCGCGCCCGTTTACCGACCTGCGGTAGGGGTCCTCGACCCGAGCCGCGTGTCGTTGGTCAATCCGCCGCAGTGAGGAGATGCTTGTGAGCATTGAAGTACAATTCCTCTGCGGCGTGGGTAGAATCGCTTCGGGCGACTTAAATGGCGGCGGGGTATTGTAAGTGGCGAGTGGCCTTGCTGCCGCGATCCGCTGAATTCACCCTGCGTGGCCGATTCGTCCCTCCCTCCCTCCCGTTTAATTTCCGAAGGCCCCGGTCCGCGAGGTCCGGCGGGGCGAGGGGCGCTTCTAACAGCCAATTTTACCCGTCCCCTCGGTTTTCATGCAAGCCCGGGCATGACTGGGGCCAGTGCCTATGTGCCTATGTGTGCAAACTCCGCCCGTGGTAACAAAGTCACCGCAGCGTCGCAGCGTGCCTTCATTGTGGCGATATGGGCATGGGGTGGCAAAAGGAATGCATAAAGGACAAGCCCGCCCACACATTAGCATCACGCGGCCCCCAAATTACACACCAGAGGGAGCAAAACCGGCAGCAGCGCGCATGTGGAAGCGCCATAGCTTAGCTTATTTACATCGCATTGCATGCAGGCGCGAGGAGCATCTGCATGAACCTTATTTGAGCCCATTATCTAGAACAGCTGAAGCGCCCATGGCCTTGATAGCAGTAGCATCCACGCTGCATGGCAGCTGTATGAGGCCTTGCGCCACTGGTGGTGGGTGGGCATACACGATGAAGCCCGCGATGGTGTGGCTGCGCCACCATGGCGCGCTCACGGCGTGGGCGCCGTGGCTTGCTAGTTGGCTGTCATGGCATTCCTCACGAAACACCAAATTTGCTAATGTGAGGTTCCGGATGCATGTGCCACACTCATGCCCATGCACCCGGTGCCCATGCATGCCCCACATGCCAGCAGCGTTCAAACTTGTCCGTGCCAAACACATTTTGCCCAGCAATAAGGCTCCCACTATCACTTTTGGCATATGAGAGCATTCCCGAATCAAAATTAACTTCCCATGCACTTGGTTGAACATGTGCCACAGCCCACGGTGCCACAGGTGCCACCACATGCCCATGCGTTCCAACTTGTCCGTGCCAAACACATTTTACCCGCAATAAGGCTCCCAAATATCACTTTTGGCATATGAGAGCATTCCCACAATCAAAACCAACTCCCATACACTTGGTTGAACATGTGCCCGCGGCCCACGGTGCCACGGTGCCACGCGTGCACATGCGTTCCAACTTGTCCGTGCCAAACACATTTTGCCCGCACAATAAGGCTCCCAAAATCAATTTTGGCATATGAGAGCATTCCCAATCAAAATCAACTTCCCATGCACTTGGTTGAACATGTGCCACGGCCCCGGTGCCACGAGTGCAACCGCGTGCCCATGCGTTCCAACTTGTCGTGCAAACACATTTTGCCCACAATAAGGCTCCCAAATACCACTTTTGGCATATAAGAGCATTCCCAACAATCAAAACCAACTTCCCGACACACGTGTATCAACTTGACCGAGCGAAAAACACATTTTACCCTTTTGATAAGCTTTCTAAAATCATGTTACACATGTAAGAGCATTCCCAACAAGAAAAACCAACTTCCCATGCATTTTTAATTTTTTAAATTTTTATACATTTTGCAAATAAAAAATAAAAAAATATTTTCACATCTCAAAATTATGAATTTTTACACAACCTAGAATACATTATTCTAAGCATGCATGCAAAAATTTCATCAAAATTCCATGTATTTCTTCAAAAGGCCACTTATGTCTCCTGTGCAATGTGATGTTTTACTGGCATCACAAGGCCAGCGGTTAATTAAGCTCTTTAAGGGGGTGAGTTGCACTGCTAGGCACCAGCCCCTTGCAGCTACATGGCTGCCCACACACCCCACTTGCCCGTGCCATGGCATGGGGTGGAAGTGTGTGAGCATCCATAATCTTGACAACGGTCGGGCAGCCTGCCCGCCGATCGGCCGCAAATCAATGGTGGCGCGCGTGGAATTCAAAAATTCAGCGGCGGTGGGAAGCCACAAAAGGGAGTGGCGGTTTGTGGGATCCTCATGCGATGATGGTTGGCAATGACCGGCGGGCATAGCGCGGGGGCGACATGATATAGGGTGTGGGTTGGTCTTTGGGGTCTCGAATGTGCTTGGGGTAGCGAGGGGATGCTAGTTCTTGGCGGTGGTGCTCGTTGCTTGTTGGGTGTTGGGGATTATCCTCGGGGAGCCCTTGGGGAGGCACCACATGGTTGGTCTTTGGTGCTGGGCTGCGACATGCATTGCTTTCAAGGCGTGCTTCCCGATCAAATCCTGAGTGCGGACGTGACACGGCAATGAATTTGCATCCTAGCTAGCGATGGGTCTTGGGACATGGGGTGCTTGCGGGCTTGGCTTTGAAAACTCATCTGTGCTCTTGGGCAACCTAAGCATTGCGTGTTGTGGCATCAATGGTGGCCTCGGTTTAAAGTCCGTTCTAATGCTCGGCAATGCCGTGATCACGGCGCTCGATTGAATGGATCGTCGGTTGGCTGCTAGGTGTTGCCGTATTAGCGGCAGTGCGATTTTGTTGCCTAGACGCATAAGCGGTGGTTGCCTTTGGGTTGGGATTTGCGTTCAATTTTAAGCCCGTAGGCTATCGGTGGCGGGGTGAACTTCGGGGGCTTTGCTTTGAAGCTTCGTCCGCTCTCTTGGGCAACCTAGGAATTGCGTGTTGTGGCATCTCTGGTGGCCTCGATTTAATGTCTGTTCTAATGCTCGGCAATGCCCGTGATCACGACCTCGATTGAATGGAGCGTCGGTTGGCTGCTAGGTTTTGCCCGTATTAGAGTAGGGTCCTTGGTTGGCATTGGTGATAGTGAGCGTGAGAGCTCTTGGGAGGAGCGAAGACACCCGTTAGCAGAAATGCGCGTAGCGATTGTGTTTAGTTTCCGCACACCACTTTCGGGGGTAATCTAGAGTCCGTTGCCAATGCCTTGCGGCATGTTTTGTTGCCTAGACACCGCAAAAACGGTGGTTGCCTTTGGCGGGATCGTCTTCAATCTTTGGCCCTTGGGTTGTGGGGTATCGTTGGCCTTGATCGTTGCGTGCGTCATGCCTAGCGGTGCGGCTTGGCTCCAATTGATTCGTTACGCATGCTTGAGTGCGGCCTCGTTGTCGATTGGGTTGTGGGCTGTTGGTTGGCGTTGGGTTTGGTATGCTGCGATGGTGTATGAGTTGTGGTATGGTTGTGTGTGTTTTGGGCTCCGTGCTTGGACATCGAAGCTGCTGCGCTCGCTCCTCTCAGCGCTTTGCTCACGGGGACCTTGTGTCTCTCGGCGTCTTGGGTTCTTGTCTTTGCATACCTAATGTGATGGAATTGGTTGCCAGCGGTGTCCCATTCCTCTACGTGCTCTGCAAGGAGCGCGGGGAGGGCGTCAAAAATGGCACACTGCGTCCCGGCGGCCATTGAAAATTATTTTGTAGCGCCACGGTCCTCGTGTGCCTACTCGTCCCCTCGGATCTCGGAACGCGTGGGCGTGGGCTTTCATGGCCTTTGAGCGTCCGCATAGCTTTATCGCTAGTTTTGCACGATTCGGTGCCGTTGTAGCCGCCCGACCAGCGGCGTTGGGCTCAGCCTTGCATCGGCATCATGAATGCTACGGTTGATCCTGCCCGTTAGTCATATGCTTGTCTCGAAGATTAAGCCATGCATGTGTAAGTATGAACTAATTGATTTGTGAAGCTGCGAATGGCTCATTAAATCGATTATAGTTTGTTTGATGGTACCTTACACTCGGGATAAGCGTAGTAATTCTAGAGCTATCGTGCAACAAAACCCGACCTCTGGAAGGGGCGCATTTATTAGATAAAAGGTCGGCGGGCTCGCCGTTTACTCTGATGATTCATGATAACTTCGGCGGATCGCCCGCGGCCTTAGTGCGGCGGCGCATCATTCAAATTTCTGCCTATCAACTTCGATGGTAGGATAGTGGCCTACTATGGTGGTGGCGGGTGTGGAGAATTAGGGGTTGATTCGGAGGAGCACGAGCGGCTACCACATCCAAAAGGAAGGCGGAGCGCGCAAATTACCGATCGACACGGGGAGGTAGTGACAATAAATAACAATACAGGGCTCTATGAGTGCAGTAATTGGAATAGTACAATCTAAATCCTTACGGAGGATCCATTGGAGGGCAAGTCACGGTGCCAGCGACAGCGGTAATTCGGCTCAATAAGCGTATATTTAAGTTGTTGCGGTTAAAAAGCTCGTAGTTGGACCTTGGGATGGGGCAGCTGAGTCGCCTTTAGGTGTGCACTGTTGTCGCGTCCGCTTCTACCGGCGATCGCTCGGCCTTAATTGGCGAATTAGTGCCTCGGTCTTTGTTACTTTGAAGAAATTAGAGTGCTCAAGCAAGCCTACGCTCACGGATACATTAGCATGGGATAACATCATAGGATTCGGTCCTATCTGTTGGCCCGGGATCGAGTAATGATTACGCGAGGGGCGGTCGGGGCATTAGGTATTTCATAGTCGAGGTGAAATTCTTGGATTTATGAAGGCGAACAAGCTGCGAAAGCATTTGCCAAGGATGTTTTCATTAATCAGAGCGAAAGTTGGGGGCTCGAAGGCGATCGGATACCGTCTAGTCTGACCATAAGCGATCTTGACCGAGGGATGGCGGATGTTACTTATAGGACTCCGCCGGCACCTTATGAGAAATCAAAGTCTTTGGGTTCGGGGGAGTATGGTGCAAGGCTGAAACTTAAAGGAATGTGGAAGGGCACCACGGGAGTGGAGCCTGCGTGGTGACTCGACAGGGGACTTAGGGTCAGGACATAGTAAGGATTGTGGGGAGAGCTCTTTCTTGATTCTATGGGTGGTGGTGCATGGCCGTTCTTAGTTGGTGGGCGATTTATGCAGTTAATTCCGTTAGCGAGCGAGACCTCACACGCTAACTAGCTATGCGGAGGTGACCCTCGCGGCCAGCTTCTTAGAGGGACTATGGCGGCTTAGGCCAGGAAGTTTGAGGCAATAGCAGTGCATGATGCCGCTTAGATGTTACGGGCGCCGCCTTCTAGCGATGTATTCAGCGAGTCTATAGCCTTGGCGACGGGCGGGTAATCTTTGAAATTTCGCATTGATGGGGATAGATCATTGCAATTGTTGGTCTTCAGCGAGGAATTCCTAGTAGCCTGAGTCATCAGCTCGCGTTGACTACGTCCACGCCCTTTGTACACACGCCCGTCGCTCTCCTACCGATTGAATGGTCGGTGAAGTGTTGGGATTAGCGTCGGCGTGGGCGGTTGCTGCTGCGGCGTCACAGAAGTCCAGAACCTTATCATTTAGAGGAAGGAGAGTCGTAACAAGGTTTAGTAGGTGAACTGCGGAAGGATCATTGTTGAAACCACGCGGTGAGCGACCCGTGAACCGTAAAATACAGCGAGGCGAGGGGCCAAAACCGGCGAGGGCATGCGACTTCGGGCCGCTGGCGATGCCGCTGCCGCCGCCTTCCCGCCCAGCGCAGCGAAACCGTATGAGCAGCGAGAACTCGAGCGAATCAAGCATTGCCGGCGGCCGGAGATGAGTGCTGGCGTCGTAGGAAGTGGCTGTCGTATTGTATGTCAAAGCGACTCACCGACAGCGGATATCTGGCTCGCGCCGATGAAGAGCGTGGCGAAATCACGATACTTGGTGTAATGCGAGAATCCGTGAACCATCCAGTCTTTGAGCGCGAGTGCGCGAAGCCACAGAGGCGTCTACACAGGCGTCACCAGCGTTGCCCCGCTCCAAACCTGCGTCCTCGAGGGCTGGTGAAGGTGCCTTTTCCGTGCGCCCGGCTGCGGTTGGCCCAAATCACGAGCTTTCGGCGGCAAGCCGCGGCAATCGGTGGTTGTCGAACCACCGGTGCCATGCAGCATGAGCGCCAATGCGTGCCGTGAGCGATCCGCCCGCTGCGCAGCGGCGTCCACAATGACCCGAATTGACGGGGTTACCGCGAGTTTAAGCATATCAATAAGCGGAGGAAAAGAAACTTACAAGGATTCCCTAGTAGCAGCGGCAAGAGCGGCCAGGTTGAGAATCGGCGCCTCCGGCGTTAATTGTAGTCTGAAGAAGCGTCCTGGTGGCGGACGGGCCCAGTCCCAGGAAAGGCGCCGAGAGGAGTGAAACCCGTCGTGCCGGACCTGTCGCACCACGAGGCGCTGTCTGCGGTCGGTTGTTTGGGAATCACGCCCCGTCGAGTAAATTCCGTCCAAGGCTAAATCACAGGCGAGACCGATAGCAAACAAGTACCATGAGGAAAGATGAAAAGGACTTTGAAAAGAGTCAAGAGTGCTTGAAATTGTCGGGAGGAGCGAATGGGGGGCGGCGATGCGCCGGTCGGATGTGGAGCGGTGAGAGCGGTCCGCCCGATCGACTTCGAGCATGGACCCGTCTGGATGCGGTGGGCGGCCCCGGTGTAGTCATGCCGTGGAGGCGTCGTCGCCCCGATCGTGGTTGGCGGCGTAGCGCGCCGTCATGGCGTGCCTCGTGCACCTGCGGCGCTCGGCGTCGGCCGTGGGCTCCCATTCGGCGATCTTGAAACGGACCAAAGAGTGCGACATGTAATGCGAGTCAGGGGCTGAAGTAAACCCGTAAAGCATGAGGCGGTGGCGGGATCCCGCCGAGTTGCATGGCCGACCTTGATCTTGAGAAGGGTTGAGTGAGAGCATGCGCCGGGACGAAGATGGTGAACTATGCTGAAGCCGGAGGAAACTACGGTGGAGGCCGCGGCGATCTTGGCGATGCAAATCGTTAAATTCGACTTGGGTATAGAGGCGAAAGACTAATCGAACGTCTAGTAGCTGGTTCCTCGAAGTTTCCCTCGGGATAGGCTGGAGCCCTTGAGCGAGTTCTATCGGGTAAAGCCAATGATTAGAGGCATGGGGCGCAATGCCCTCGACCTATTCTCAAACTTTAAATAGGTAGGGCGGCGGTACGCCGTTGAGCCGTGCCGCGAATCGAGCTCAAGTGGGCCATTTTTGTGCGAAGCTGGCGTCGCGGGATGAGCCGGAAGCCGGGTTACGATTGCCCAACTTCTGGCGCTAACCTAGAACCCACAAGGGTGTTGGTGGATTAAGGCAGCGGGGCGGTGGTCATGGAAGTGAAATCCGCTAAGGAGTGTGTAACAACTCACTGCCGAATCAACTAGCCAGAAAATGGATGGCGGCGCGTGACCTATACCGGCCGTCGGGCAAGAGCGAACCACGATGAGTAGGAGAGGCGGCGATTGGCTGCAAAACACAGAAGCGAGCGGCGGAGGCGTAGTGTGCGGATCTTGGTGGTAGTAGCAAATATTCAAATAGAACTTTGAAGGCGAAGGGAAAAGTTCCATGTGAGCGGCACTTGCACATGGGTTAGTCGATCCTAAGAGCGGGGAAACCCGTCGGCAGTAGCGATCAGCGAGCTTGAGGGAATGGGTTAAAATTCACGAGCGGGGCGTGAAGGCGGCCGGCAGGTTAGAGTCAGGAGGCGTCGGCGGGGGCCTCGGGAAGAGTTATCTTTTACGTTTAACGGCCTGCCCACCACGGAAGCGGCTCGGCGGAGGTAAGTCCGGCGAGCTGGAAGAGCACCCCGCGTCAGCGTGGTGTCCGGTGCGCTGACCGCGAAAATCAGGAGGGCCAGAGTGCACACGCCGCGCCCGTGCGTACTCATAGCATCCAGTCTCCAAGGTGAGCGACCTGCAGTGCGATGGAACAATGTAGGCAAGGGAAGTCGGCAAAATGGATCCGTAACCTCGGGAAAAGGATTGGCTCGGGGCTGGGCACGGGGTCCCGATCCGAACCGTCGATTGTCGGTGGGTACTTTCGAGCTGCTCCCTGGCGAGGCCCAGTCGCCAGCGTGCGGCCGAGGGCCGGTGAGCGGCCCCTCGAGGGCCTTCCGGCGTCGAGCGATCGACTTCGAGTGAGTGCGGACAAGGGAATCCGGCATTTTAATTAAAACAAAGCATTGCGATGGTCCTGCGGATGCTCACGCAATGTGATTTACGCCCGATCTTTCGAATGTCAAAGTGAAGAAATTCAATAGCGGGTAAGCGGTAGGTAACTATGACTCTCTTAAGGTAGCCAAATGCCTGCGTCATCTAATTGGTAGCGCATGAATGGATTAGCGAGATTCCCATTGTCCTGTCTACTATCAGTGAAACCAGTAAGGAGCGGGCTTGGCGAGAATCGTGAGGGAAGAAGACTGTTGAGCTTGACTCTGGTCCGACTTTGTGAAATGACTTGAGAGGTGTAGTATAAGTGGGAGCGGGAAGCGGCGAAAGTGAAATACCACTACTTTTAGCGTTATTTTACTTATTAGGTAGTCGGGCGGAGCCTTTGCCCTCTTTTTGGAACAAAGGCCTTGCTTGGCCAGACGTCCGGCGGAAGACATTGTCGGTGGGGAGTTTGGGTGGGGCGGCACATACATTAAAGATACTTGGTGTCCTAAGATGAGCTCAGCGAGAGAAATCTGGTGTGGAACAAAGGGTAAAAGCTTCGTTTGATTCGATTTCCGATCACAGTCTGAGCAGTGAAAGCGTGGCCTATCGATCCTTTAGACCTTGAATTTGAAGCTAGAGGTGTCGGAAAAGTTACCACGGGGATAAGCGGCTTGTGGCGCCAGCGTTCATAAGCGGCGTTGCTTTTTGATCCTTGATGTCGGCTCTTCCTATCATTGTGGCGAAATTCACCAAGTGTTGGATTGTTCACCCACCAATAGGGAGCGTGGTGGGTTTAGGCGAGTTAGGTGGAGGCGGTTAGTTTTACCTACTTGATGGCGATTATGCGATAGTAATTCAACCTGATGCAGGAGGAACCGTTGATTAGCACAATTGGTCGCCAGCTTGGTTGAAAAGCGATGTGATGCGAAGCTACCGTCTTATTTGGATTATGGTGAGAGCCTCAAGTCGGAATCCGGGCTAGAAGCGGCCTTGCGCCCGCCGCCCGTTCCCGACTTGCGGTGGGGTCCTCGACCCAAAGGCGATGTCGTTGGTCAAGTCGCCTGGCGGAGATGCACATGTGACGCCTTGAAGTACAATTCCTCTGAGGGTAGAATCCTTTGCGGGAGCGACTTAAATGCAGGCGGGGTATTGTAAGTGGCGAGTAGCCTTGCTGCCCGCGATCCCGAGATTCAGCCTGCGTTAAGCGATTCGTCCCTCCACTCCCTCCCGTTTAATTTCCGAAGGCCCTGGGTCCGCGAGTCCGCAGGGAGACGGGGAGGGCCTTTACCAGGCCAATTTTACCCGCGTCCCTCGGTTTTCATGCAAGCCGGGCATGACTTCGGGGCCCGTGCCTATGTGCCTATGTGTGCAAACTCCGCCCGTGGTAACAAAGTCACCAGCGATCGCGGCGTGCCTTCATTGCAGCGTATGGGCATGGGGTGGTAAAGTCATAGGGACAAGCCCGTGCCACATATTAGCATCACGCGCGGCCCCAAGTGCACACCTGAGGCGAAGCAAGGCCGTGGCCCAGCAGCAGCGGCTGTGGCAAGCTTGGCCTTCGCCTTGGCCCAGGCGCCGAGGGCATGCACCCATGAGCGCCTTGTAGCGCCCATTGCATCTCTTGCGGACAAGCAGCTGGCGCCCATGGCGGCGCGAAAGCGCGCCTTAGCGCACCCATAGCATCGCAGCCTTAGCGCTGCCTTGAGCACGCCCGCCACTGTGGTAGGTAGGCATACCGCGCCAGTGGCGCCCACGGTAGCTGTAGGCGCCACCCATGCATACGGCGTGGAGCGCCGTGGCTTGCTAGTTGGCTGTCATGGCATTCCTCGAAACACCAAATTTGCTAATGTAGAGGTTCACGGATGCCTTGTACCACTACATGCCCATACACCCGCGGTGCCCATGCATGCCCACATGCCAGCAGCGTTCAAACTTGTCCGTGCCAAACACATTTTGCCCACACAATAAGGCTCCCACTATCACTTTTGGCATATAGAGCATTCCCGACAATCAAAATCAACTTCCCATGCACTTGGTTGAACATGTGCCAGACCCACGGTGCCCGGGGTGCCACCACATGCCCATGCGTTCCAACTTGTCCGTGCCAAACACATTTACGCCTGATAAGGCTCCCAAATATCACTTTTGGCATGAGAGCATTCCCGACAATCAAAACCAACTCCCCATGCACTTGGTTGAACATGTGCCGCGGCCCCCGGTGCCCACGAGGTGCCACGCGCGTACATGCGTTCCAACTTGTCCGTGCCAAACACATTTTGCCCGCCGCAATAAGGCTCCCAAAAATCAATTTTGGCATATGAGAGCATTCCCGACAATCAAAATCAACTTCCATGCACTTGGTTGAACATGTGCCACCCCCACGGTGCCCGCAGGTGCAACGCATGCCCATCGCGTTCCAACTTGTCCGTGCCAAACACATTTTGCCCCGCCAATAAGGCTCCCAAATACCACTTTTGGCATATAAGAGCATTCCCAACAATCAAAACCAACTGAGCACACGTATGCTCAACGGCCGAGCCAACACATTTTACCCCGCACAATAAGCTTTCTAAAATCATGTTACACATGTAAGAGCATTCCCAACAAGAAAAACCAACTTCCCATGCATTTTTAATTTTTTAAATTTTTATACATTTTGCAAATAAAAATAAAAATATTTTCACATCTCCAAAATTATGAAATTTTTACACAACCTAGAATACATTATTCTAAGCATGCATGCAAAAATTTCATCAAAATTCCATGTATTTCTTCAAAAAGGCCACTTATGTCTCCTCATGAATGTGATGTTTCCTGTTTGTCACAAGGCCAGCGGTTAATTAAGCTCTTTAAGGGGGGTGAGTTGCTGCTGGTACCACCTGGCATACAATGGCTGCCCACACACCCCCCTTGCGCCCGTGCCATGGCATGGGTGGGGGTGTGTGAGCATCCATAATCGCGACAACGATGCGGCGGCAGCCACACGCCGATCGGCGCCGTCAATGGTGGCGCGGCAGTGAAATTCCAAAAATTCCAGCGGCGGTGGGAAGCCTCCCAAAGGGAGTGGCCTTGGTTTGGGATCCTCATGCGATGATGGTTGGCAATGTTGGCCGGGCATAGCGGGAAAGCGACAGCGATATAGGGTGTGGGTTGGTCTTTGGTCTCCGAATGTGCTTGGGGTAGCGAGGGGATGCTAGATTGCGGCGGTGGTGCTCGTTGCTTGTTGGTGTTGGGGATTATCCTCCGGAGCCGCCGGGGAGGCACCACATGGTTGGTCTTTGGTGCTTTGAGCTGCGACATGCATTGCTTTCAAGGCGTGCTTCCCGATCAAATCCTAGAATGCGGACGTGACACGGCAATGAATTTGCATCCTAGCTAGCGATGGGTCTTGGGACATGGGGTGCTTGCGGGCTTGGCTTTGAGCTCATAAATCTTGGCAGGCAACCTAAGCATTGCGTGTTGTGGCATCAATGAGCCTCGGTTTAAAGTCCGTTCTAATGCAAGGCAGTGATTCAGGCACTCCAGGGTTGAATAGGTCGGTTGGGTTTGGCTGTGGCCATTGGCGTGGGTGTTGCTGAGCTCATAAGCGGTGGTTGCCTTTAGGTTTGGGATTTGCGTTCAATTTTAAGCCATTAGGCTATCGGTGGCGAGGTGAACTTCGGGGCTTTGCTTTGAAGCTTCGTCCGCTCTCTTGGGCAACCTAGGAATTGCGTGTTGTGGCATCTCTGGTGGCCTCGATTTAATGTCTGTTCTAATGCTTCGGCAATGCCGTGATCACGACCTCTCGATTGAATGGAGCGTCGGTTGGCTGCTAGGTTTTGCTTCATTATTAGAGTGGTCTTAGATTAGCATTGGTGATAGTGAGCGTGAGAGCTCTTGGGAGGAGAAGACACCGTTAAATCGCACTTGCCTTGATTGTGAATTTCGCACACCACTCGGGGTAATCTAGAGTCCGTTGCCAATGCCTTTGCAGCGCGGCATGTTTTGTTGCCTAGACCGCACGCAAAACCGGTGGTTGCCTTTGGCGGGGATCGTCTTCAATCTTTGGCCCTTGGGTTGTGGGGGTATGTCGTTGGCGGATGGTTTGATGCGTCATGCCTACGGATGCGGCTTGGCTCCAATTGATTCGTTCGCATGCTAGTGCGGCCTCGTTGTCGATTGGGTTGTGGGCTGTTGGTTGGCGTTGGGTTTGGCTGTCTGCGATGGTGTATGAGTTGTGGTATGGTTGTGTGTGTTTGGGGCTCCGTGCTTGGGCATGGCTGCTTCGCTCGCTCCCTCTCGGCTTTGCTCTGAGGGGACCTTGTGTCTCTCGGTCTTGGGTTCTTGTCTTGCATACCTAATGTGATGGAATTAGTTGCCAGCGGTGTCCCATTCCTCTACGCGTACTCTGCAGAGCGCGGGAGGAGATCAAAATGCACTTCGTCCAGGCCATTGAAAGGTATTTTGTGGCATACGGTCCTCGATGTGCCTACTGCGTCCCTCGGATCGCGGAACCGCGTGGGGCGTGGGCTTTCATGGCCTTTGAGCGTCAGCGCAAGCTTTATGCTAGTTTTGCGATTGCCGTGCCCGTTGTAGCCTTGACCCCGGTGGCGTTGGGCTCCGCAGCGGCATCGGCATCAGCGAAGAATACTACGGTTGATCACGCCATTAGTCATATGCTTGTCTCAAAGATTAAGCCATGCATGTGTAAGTATGAACTAATTGAGGGCGTATTTGCGATGGCTCATTAAATCGATTATAGTTTGTTTGATGGTACCTTCTACTTTCGGATAACGTAGTAATTCTAGACTATCGTGCAACAAACCCCGACCTGGAAGGGGCGCATTTATTAGATAAAAGGTCGTAGCGGGCTCTGCGTTGCTCGATGATTCATGATAACTTCGGCGGATCGCGCGGCCTTAGTGCGGCGGCGCATCATTCAAATTTCTGCCCTATCAACTTTCGATGGTAGGATAGTGGCCTACTATGGTGGTGGCCGGGTGGCGGAGAGTGGGAGTTGATTCGGAGAGAGCACGAAGCGGCTACCACATCAAAAGGAAGGCGGCGAGGCGCAAAATTACAATCGACGCGGGGAGGTAGTGACAATAAATAACAATACCGGGCTCTATGAGTGGTAATGGAATAGAGTACAATCTAAATCCCTTACGAGGATCCATTGGAGGCAAAGTCAGTGCCGTGGCCCGCGGTAATTCCGACTCAATAAGCGTATATTTAAGTTGTTGCAGTTAAAAAGAAGCTCGTAGTTGGACCTTGGGATGGGGCAATTTGGTCCGCCTTTAGGTGTGCACATTTGTCACGTCCTTCTCACCGGCGATCGCTCGCGGCCTTAATTGACGGTCGTTACTTACTCGGTCTTTGTTACTTTGAAGAAATTAGAGTGCTCAGCAAGCCTAAATTTCACGGATACATTAGCATGGGATAACATCATAGGATTTCGGTCCTATTACGTTGGCCTTAGGATCGAGTAATGATTAGAGGACGGTCGGGGCATTAAGTATTTCATAGTGAGAGGTGAAATTCTTGGATTTATGAAAGGCGAACAGCTACGAAACATTGCCAGGATGTTTTCATTAATCAAAGCGAAAGTTGGGGGGCTCGAAGGCGATCGGATACGTCCTAGTCACGACCATAAGCGATGCCGACCGGGATGCGGCCGGATGTGCTTATAGGACTCCGCAGGCACCTTATGAAATCAAAGTCTTTGGGTTAGGGGAGTATGGTGCCAGGCTGAAACTTAAAGGAATTGGCGGAAGGGCACCACGGGGAGTGGAGCACTGCGGCTTATTACTTCAACCGGAAACTTACGGTCAGACATAGTAAGGATTGTGGGGCCAGAGAGCTCTTTCTTGATTCTATGGGTGGTGGTGCATGGCGTTCTTAGTTGGTGGGCGATTTTATGCGGTTGAATTCGTTGAAGCGAGACCTCGGCCTGCTAACTAGCTATCACGGGAGGTGACCTCATGACCAGCCTCTTAGAGGGACTATGGCGAGCAGGCCAAGGAAGTTTGAGAAATATAGCAGTGCGTGATGCCGCCCAGATGTTTGAGGCGCCGCAGCCTTTCAGCGTCTATTCACTTGAGTCTATAGCCTTGGCCAGGGCGGGTAATCTTTGAAATTTCATGCCATTAAGGATAGATCATTGCAATTGTTGGTCTTCAGCGAGGAATTCCTAGTAGCGCGAGTCATCATTTCAGCGTTGACTAAATCCACGCCCTTTGTACACGCGCCCGTCGCTCTAGATTGAATGGTCGGTGAAGTGTTGGATTAGCGTCGGCGTGGGCGGTTATTTACTGTGACGTCACAAGAAGTCACTGAACCTTATCATTTAGAGGAAGGAGAATGGTAACAAGGTTTCGAAGGTGAACTGCGGAAGGATCATTGTTGAAACCACACTTGCAGGGAACGACCCGTGAACAGTAAAAATACAACCGGGGGCCTAAACAGCGAAGGGCATGCGACTTCGGGCTTAAGCTGGCGATGCCGTTGCCGCCCGCCTTCCCGCCGCGCACAAAGCGGAAACCGGCGCCAAACGCGCCCGGAACTTCGAGCGAATCAAGCATTGCCCGTGGCGAGAGATAGTGCGTGGGAAGCGGCGCGTCATTACATATGTCAAAGCGACTCCGGCAGCGGATATCGGCTCACCGCGCCGATGAAGAGCGTGGCGAAATCACGATGCAGGTGTGAATTGCAGAATCCGTGAACCATCGAGTCTTTGAGCGCAAAAGTTGCGCCGAAGCCACTAGGGCGAATCGCGCATCCACAAGCGTCACACAGCGTTGCCCCCCACTCCAAACCTGCGTCCTCGAGGGCTGGTGAGGCGGATGCTTGGCCTCCGATGCGCCCGGCTTCGCGGTTGTGGCCCAAATCGCGACACTTTCGGCGGCGGCGCCCGCTGGCTGTCGGTGGATTGTCGAACCACCGGTGCCATGCAGCAGCGCCCGAGCATATCTTGCCCGTAGGCCCCAATCGCCGCGCAGCGGCGTCACAGCTTGACCCAGTGGGCGGGGGTTACCGTGAGTTTAAGCTTTATATCAATAGCGGAGGAAAAGAAACTTACAAGATTCCCTAGTGCTTGGCGAGCGAGCAGAGCGGCCAGGTTGAGAATCGGCGCCTCCGGCGTTAATTGTAGTCACGAAGAAGCGTCCTGTCCGGCTGGCGGGCCCAAGTCCCACGGAAAGAGGCGAAAGTGAGCCCGTGTTACGTGCGGACCACAATCGCTGCGAAGCGTACTGCTGCGGTCCGGGTTGTTTGGAATGCAGCCCGTGGGCGGTAAATTCCGTCGAGGCTAAATGCGGGCGAGGGCCGATAGCGAACAAGTACAGC
>VOIH02000014.1:7500-17500 GCA_007844105.2 Rhamnella rubrinervis
GTGTCTTCGTTCTCCCAAGAGCTCTCACGTTCACTATCACCAATGCCAACTGCGCGGACCCGCCCTAATACGAAGCAAAACCTAGCAGCCAACCGACGCTTCCATTCAATCGAGAGGCCGCATCACGGGCATTGCCGAGCATTGAACAGGACATTAAATCGAGGAGTATGCCACAACACGCAATCCTAGGTTCAAGAGCGGCGGACGAGCTTCAAAGCAAAGCCCCTGAGTTCACCCTGGGCCACCGATAGCCTACGGCTTAAAATTGAACGCAAATCCCAACCCAAAGGCAACCACCGCTTTGTGTCTAGGCAAAATCGTACCGCGCTAATACGAAGCAACACCTAGCAGCCAACCGACGCATCCATTCAATCGGAGCGGCCGCATCACGAAGTATTGCAGCATTAGAACGGACTTTAAACCGAGGCCACCATTGATGCCACAACACGCAATGCTTAGGTTGCCCAAGAGCACAGATGAGTTTTCAAAGCCAAGCCCGCAAGCACCCCATGTCCCAAGACCCATCGCTAGCTAGGATGCAAATTCATTGCCGGTGTCACGTCCGTACTCGAGGATTTGATTGGGAAGCACGTCTTGAAAGCAATGCATGTCGCAGGCCCAGCACCAGACCATAGGGTGCCTCCCGGCGCCCCAGGATAATCCCCAACACCGAACAAGCAACGTAGCACCACCGCCGCACTAGCATCCCCCTCGCTACCCCAAGCACATTCGAGACCCCAGCACCGAACCCACACCCTATATCGCGTCGCCTCTGCCATGTCCGCCGAACATTGCCAACCATCATCGCATGAGGATCCCAAACCGCGCGACTCCCTTTGGGAAAATTCCACCGTCGCCGAAATTTTGAATTCCACGGCGCCACTATTGATTTCGGCCGATCGGCGGCAGGGCGGCCGCCGACTGTTGTCGCATTCGATGATGCTCACACACTCCAATTCCCATGCCATGGCACGCGTGGGGGGTGTGTGTGGGCAGCCATGTAGCCATGTGTAAAGCTGAAGGCAACTCACCCCCTTAAAGAGCTTAATTAACCGTTGCCTGTGACAGCAGAAAACATCACATTGCGCGAGGAGACATAGGGCCTTTTTGAAGAAATACATGGAATTTTGATGAAATTTTGCATGCTTAGAATAATGTATTCTAGGTTGTGTAAAAATTTCATAATTTTTGAGATGTGAAAATATTTTTATTTTTTTTATTTGCAAAATGTATAAAAATTTAAAAAATTAAAAATGCATGGAAGTTGGTTTTTCTTGGGGAATGCTCTTACATGTGTAACATGATTTTTAAAAGCTTATTGTGGGTAAAATGTGTTTGGCTCGGTCAAGTTGATACATGTGTGTTTATGTGGCACACGTGTGGTAATTGGTGCCAAGGCACGTGCAACCATGTGCATGGGAAGTTGGTTTTGATTGTTGGGAATGCTCTGCCAAAAGTGGTATTTGGGAGCCTTATTAGCGGGCAAATGTGTTTGCACGGAAGTTGGAACGATGGGCATGCGGTTGCACTCGTGGGCACCGTAGGCCGGGCACATGTTCAACCAAGTGCATGGGAAGTTGATTTTGATTGTTGGGAATGCTCTCATATGCCAAAATTGATTTTTGGGAGCCTTTATTGCGGGCAAATGTGTTTGGCACGGAAGTTGGAACGCATGCATGCGGTGGCACCTCGTGGGCACCGTGGGGCCGTGGCACATGTTCAACCAAGTGCATGGGGAGTTGGTTTTGATTGTTGGGAATGCTCTCATATGCCAAAAGTGATATTTGTGCGGGGTAAAATGTGTTTGGCACGGACAAGTTGGAACGCATGGGCATGTGGTGGCACTCGTGGCACCGTGGGGCTGTGGCACATGTTCAACCAAGTGCATGGGAAGTTAATTTTGATTGTTGGGAATGCTCATATGCCAAAAGTGATAGTTGGGAGCCTTACGGGGCAAAATGTGTTTGCACGGACAAGTTTGAACGCTATATGTGGGGCGGCGGCACCGTGTATGGGCATAGAGTGTGGCACAGGCATCTGTGAACCTCACATTAGCAAATTTGGTGTTTCAGAGGAATGCCATGACAGCCAACTAGCAAGCCATTTGGTACGTCGTGGCGCAGGGTGGCAGCCACAGCCACCGTGGGCGCCGCCTACCGGGCGTGTGGCGCTTACCGCACCACTTCAGTGCGCGCAGCAGGCTGCCGCGCGATGCCGTGCTTCCTGCGCCGCAGGCGCCCCACGTGCCGCCCAGCGTCCCGAGTGCCCAGCGCGTCCGCAGCATGCCCTGGGCGCCCAGCGCGCGCGACAGCGGTGGCTGCTGCGCCCAGCGGCGCGTCAGCGGCTTGCGCCCGTCTGTGTGTGTGCACTTGGGGGCCGTGATGCTTATGTGGCAGCGGGCTGTCCCCTTGCAGGATTCCACACCCATGCCCATGCGCCATGAAGGCACGCACGTGCCAGACTTGTTACCACGGGGCGGAGTTTGCACACATAGCACCAGGCGGGGCCCCAGTCAGCGCCTGGGCTTGCAATGAAAACCGAGGGACGTGGTATTGGCTGTGTAGCGCGCGTCCTCCCCTGTCCTGTCCGTGACCTCGTGACCGAGGGCCTTCGGAAATTAAACGGAGTGGAGGAGGACGACCAGTTATCTCAGCGGACGTGCGCCACTCTGCCACTTTACAATACCCCGTCGCATTTAAGCCGCCCGCAAAGGGACCCGCCGTCGGTAGGAATTGTACTTCAAGTGCCCTGCGGCACCCGCCGTAAGGATTCTGACCAACGACGCTCGGGGGTCGAGGACCCCGCAGGTCGGCAATCGGGCGAGGGCGCGTGCGTTTGTTCTGATTTGACTTAGAGGGCGTTCAGTCATAATCCAGCTACGGTAGCTTCGGCCACTGGCTTTTCAACCAAGCGCGCCATGACCAATTCGTCAACGGTTCCTGTACTAGGTTGAATTCATTATACGTCAGTAAATTGCTAAACCCACCACGGACGGTCTAAAACCCAGCCTACGTTCCCTATTGTGGGTGAACAATCCAACACTTGGTGAATTCTGCTTCACAATGATAGAAGAGCCGATCGAAGGATCAAAAGCAACGTCGCTTAAGTCGCCACAAGCCAGTTATCCTGTGGTAACTTTCTCGACACCTCTAGCTTCAAATTCCGAAGGTCTAAAGGATCGATAGCCACGCTTTCACGGTTCGTACCGTACTGGAAATCAGAATCAAACGAGCTTTTACCTTTTGTTCCAACACGAGATTTGCCTTGAGCCATCTTAGGACACCCCAGGCATCTTAAATGGATGCCGCCCAGCCAAACTCCCACCTGACAATGTCTTCTGCTCGATCGGCCCCGCTGAAGCGTGCCTTTGTTCCAGTAAAGAGGGCAGGCTCCCACCCGATTTACGGAAGCAAAATAACCAAAGTGTGGATTTTACTTTTGCTAAGCCGGGTTTCCTACGGTAATAGCAATTTCCGGGTAAGTTATTTTCATGTTGGATTTAGAGTCGCTTCAATAGGCCTTGCTGATTCTGGGCAAGCCCGTTTTGGCGTCGCCCAGCGTCTGCCGTTTTGTCCTCACTGGCGTCGTCCAGCGTCGCCCATCCCCTGCCCGCCGCGCTCACTCCATCCGCCCGTCACAAACGACTGGGACTCCCCGGGGCCAGCCCCAGAGTCTTGATCCATTTGCCGACTTCCTTTGCCTACATGTTCCACGACCAGAAGCTGTTCACCCACCTGATGCGGTTATGAGTACGACCGCGCGGTGCGTTCCCCGGTCCTCCGGATTTTCGGCGGCTGCTGGGGCGCACTGACACGCGACGTGCGGTGCCTTCCGCCGCTGACCTACCTCCGGCTGAGCCGCTCGGTGGTGGGCAGGCTGTTAAACAGAAAAGATAACTCTTTTCTTCGCCGACGCCCCCGGACCTCATCGCTGGGCCACAGCTTCTACGCCGCCCCGTCGGTTAGGAATTTTAACCCGATTCCCTTTCAAGCCGCGCGGATCGCGCTGTCAGACGGGTTTCCCTGTCTCTTAGATCGACTAACCCATGTGCAAGTGCCGTTCACATGGAACCTTCCCCTTCGCCTTCAAAGTTCTCATTTGAATACTACTACCAAAGATCTGCACCGACGGCCGCTCCGTCTGGGCTCAGCCCGTGTTTTGCAGCGACCGCCGCGCCCTCCCATCAGGCCTGGCTCCTGCCCTGACGGCCGGGGTAGGCGCTTCAGCGCCATCCATTTTCGGGCTAGTTGATTCGCGTGAGTTGTTACACACTCCTTAGCGGATTTCGACTTCCATGACCACCGTCCTGCTGTCTTAATCGACCAACACCCTTTGTGGGTTCTAGGTTAGCGCGTAGTTGGGCACCGTAACCCGGCTTCCGTTCATCCCGCATCGCCAGTTCTGCTTACCAAAATGGCCCACTTGGAGCTCTCGATTCCGCGGCACGCTCAACGGAAGTGCCGCGCCGTCTATTTAAAGTTTGAGATAGTCGAGGGCATTGCGCCCTGATGCCTCTAATCATTGGCTTTCACCAGAACTCGTCTGCGGGCTCCAGCTATCCTGAGGGAAACTGGAGGGAACCAGCTACTACGGGTTCGATTAGTCTCGCCTCTATACCCAAGTCAGACGAACGATTTGCACGTCAGATCGCCGCGGCCTCCACCAGAGTTTCCTCTGGCTTCGCCCCGCTCATAGTTCACCATCTTCGGTCCCGATGTGGCATGCCTCACTCGAACCCTTCTCAAGATCAAGGTCGTCGCGTGCAACCCATGAGGGATCCCCTAGCTTCCAGGCCTACGGGCATTTGCCCGTTGACTCGCACATGCCAGACTCCTTGGTCCGTGTTTCAAGACGGGCCGAATGGGGAGCCCACGGCCGACGCGGGAGCGCGCAGGTACGAGGCACGCCGCGACGGCGCGCTGCCAACCACGATCGCGGCGACGACGCTCCAGGGCATGACTACAGCCCGGCTTGGGCCGCCACCGCAATCCGCATCGGTCCGCGCCCGATCGGCGGACCGGCTCACCGTTCCACATCCGACCGAGGGCATCGCCGCCCCCATTCGCTTCCTCCACAATTTCAAGCGCACTTTGACTCTTCAAAGTCCTTTTCATCTTTCTCATGGGTACTTGTTTGCTATCGGCTCTCGCCCATTTAGCCTTGACGGAATTTACCGCCCGATTGGGCTGCATTCCCAAACAACCTGACTCGCAGACAGCGCCCTGGTGCGACAGGTCCGCACCACGCTCTCATTCTCTCGGGCGCCTTCCAGGGGACCTTGGTCCGCCGCTGAGGACGTCAGATCTACCCAACGCCGAGGCGCTCGATTCTCAACCTGGCTGTTCCCGCTCCGCTCGCCCAACTAGGGAATCCTTGTAAGTTTTTTCCGCTTATTGATATGCTTAAACTCAGCGGGTAACCCCGCCTGACCTGGGTCGCTGTGTGACGCCGCGTGCGGGCGAGGGTCTACGGGCACTTGGCGGCTCATGCGCGCGGCATGGCACCGAGGGTTCGACAACCACCATGCCGCGGCGCTCGTCTCCGAGTGCTCGCATTTGGGCCAACCGCGAGCCGGGGCGCACGGGAGCCGACCGCCCTCCGCCCCACCTCGAGGACGAGGTTTGGAGGGGGCAACGCTTGTGTGACGCCCAGGAACGGCCCTCAGCCTAGTGGCTTGGCGCAACTTGCGTTCAAAGACTCGATGGTTCACGGATTCTGCAACCACCGCAATGATTTCGCATGCGTTCTTCATCGATGCGAGAGCCGAGATATCCGTTGCCGAGAGTCGTTTTGATATGGCGATGCGCCCCACTATCTCACGCGGGCATGCTTGACTCGCCTGAGTTCCTGGCGCGGTTTGCGCCGGGTTTCGCTTGTGCGGCGGAATGGGTGCAGCGCACGGCCAGCGAAGCCTGACGCCGGTTTTGGGTTGGCCCTTCCCCGGTTGTATTGGTTCACGGGTCGCCTGCTGTGCAGGTTTCAACAATGATCCTTCCGGGTTCACCCACGGAGTTACGACTTCTCCTTCCCTAAATGATAAGGTTCAGTGGACTTTGTGACGCAGCGAACCGCCCACGCCGACGCAACCACTTCACCGGACCATTCAATCGGGTAGGAGCTTAGAATGGTGTACAAAGGGTGGATTTAGTCAACGCGAGCTGATGACTCGCGCTTACTAGGAATTCCTCGTTGAAGACCAACAATTGCAATGATCTATCCCCATCACGATGAAATTTCAAAGATTACCCGGCCTGTCGGCCAAGCGCTATAGACTGCTGAATACATCCAGCGTGGTGCCCGAAGAACATCTAAGGGCATCACAGACCTGTTATTGCCTCACTTCCTTGGCCTAAGCGGCCATAGTCCCTCTAAGAAGCTGGCCGCGGAGGGTCACCTCCTATAGCTAGTTAGCAGGCTGAGGTCTGTTCGCAACGGAATTAACCAGACAAATCGCCCACCAACTAAGAACGGCCATGCACCCATAGGAAAGATTCTCAGTCTGTCAATCCTTACTATGTCTGGACCTGGTAAGTTTCCCGTGTTGAGTCAATTGCCGCAGGCTCCACCCTGGTGCCCTTCCACAATTCCTTTAAGTTTCAGCCTTGCACCATACTCCCCGGAACCCAAAGACTTTGATTTCTCATAAGGTGCCGGAGTCCTATAAGCACATCCGCCGCATCCCCTGGTCGCATCGTTTATGGTTGAGACTAGGACGGTATCTGATCGTCTTCGAGCCCCCAACTTTTGCTCTGATTAATGAAAACATCCTTGGCAAATGCTTTTCAGTTCGTCTTCATAAATCCAAGAATTTCACCTCTGACTATGAAATACGAATGCCCCGACTGTCCCTGTTAATCATTACTTGATCCCAAGGCCAACAGAATAGGACCGAAATCCTATGATGTTATCCCATGCTAATGTATCCAGAGCGTAGGCTTGCTTTGAGCACTCTAATTCTTCAAAGTAACAGCACCGAGGCACGACCCGGTCAATTGGGCCAGGGATCGTTGTAGAAGGGACGTGACAAGGTGCACACCCAAAGGCGACCAGTTGCCCCATCCCAAGGTCCAACTACAGCTTTTAACCAACTTTAAATATATTGAGCTGGAATTACCGCGCTGCTGGCAAAAGACTTGCCCTCCAATGGATCCTCGCTGATTTAGATTGTATTTATTCCTTACCAGACTCATAGAGCCCGGTATTGTTATTTATTGTCACCTCCCCGGCCGATTGGGTAATTTGCGCGCCTCTGCCTTCCTTGGATGGTAGCCGTTTCTCAGGCCTCTCCGGAATCGAACCCTAATTTCCGTCACCCGTCACCACCATAGTAGGCCACTATCCTACCATCGAAAGTTGATAGGGCAGAAATTTGAATGATGCCGCACTAAGGCCGTGCGATCCGTCGAAGTTATCATGAATCATCAGAGCAACGGGCAGAGCCTGCGCCGACCTTTTATCTAATAAATGCGTCCTTCCAGAGGTCGGGGTTTGTTGCACGTATTAGCTCTAGAATTACTACGGTTATCCGAGTAGAAGGTACCATCAAACAAACTATAACTGATTTAATGAGCCATTCGCAGTTTCACAGTCTGAATTAGTTCATACTTACACATGCATGGCTTAATCTTGAGACAAGCATATGACTACTGGCAGGATCAACCAGGTAGCATTTCGCGATGCCGATGCGCGCGGAGCCCAACGCCGCTGGGGTCGAAGGGCTACAACGCGCCGCAATCGTGCAAAACTAGCGATAAAGCTATGCTGGACGTTCGAAAGGCCATGAAAGCCCACGCCCACGTGTTCCGCATCCGAGGGGACGAGTAGGCACACGGGACCGCGGGCGCCACAAAATAATTTTCAATGGCCGCCTGGGGACGCGTGACGACGTCCTCCCCTGCCTTGCAGAGCACAGAGAGGAATGGGACACCGTTGCACCAATTCCATCACATTAGGTATGCAGCACAAGAACCCAAGACGCTCGAGAGACACAAGGTCCCCCGAAGCAGCAAGCGAGCGCAAGCAGTTCGATGCCCGAAGCACGGAGCCTGCAAACACACACAACCATACCACAACTCATACACCATCGCGTACAGCCAAACCCAACGCCAACCAACAGCCCACAACCCAATCGACAACGAGGCCGACCAAGCATGCGAACGAATCAATTGGAGCCAAGCCGGCACCGCTAGGCATGACGCACGCAACGACCGCGTCAACGATACCCCCACAACCCAAGGGCCAAAGATTGAAGACGCATCCCCGCTCAAAGGCAACCACCGGTTTTGCGTGTCTAGGCAACAAAAACATGCCGCGCGCAAGGCATTGGCAACGGACTCTAGATTACCCCCGAGTGGTGTGCGGAAACTAAACACAATCGCGCTGCGCATTTCTGCTAACGGGTGTCTTCGTTCCCTCCCAAGAGCTCTCACGTTCACTATCACCAATGCCAACCGCGCGGACCCGCCCTAATACGAAGCAAAACCTAGCAGCCAACCGACGCTTCCATTCAATCGAGAGGCCGCATCACGGGCATTGCCGAGCATTAGAACAGGACATTAAATCGAGGCCACCAGAGATGCCACAACACGCAATTCCTAGGTTGCCCAAGAGAGCGGACGAGCTTAAAGCAAAGCCCCGAGTTCACCCTGGCCACCGATAGCCTACGGGCTTAAAATTGAACGCAAATCCCAACCCAAAGGCAACCACCGCTTTGCGTGTCTAGGCAACAAAATCGCACCGCGCAATACGAAGCAACACCTAGCAGCCAACCGACGCATCCATTCAATCGGAGCGGCCGCATCACGGGCATTGCCGAGCATTAGAACGGGACTTTAAACCGAGGCCACCATTGATGCCACAACACGCAATGCTTAGGTTGCCCAAGAGCACATGAGTTTTCAAAGCCAAGCCCGCAAGCACCCCATGTCCCAAGACCCATCGCTAGCTAGGATGCAAATTCATTGCCGTGTCACGTCCGTATCTCGAGGATTTGATTGGGAAGCACGTCTTGAAAGCAATGCATGTCGCGCCCAGCACCAAAGACCAACCATAGGGTGCCTCAAGGCTCCCGAGGATAATCCCCAACACCGAACAAGCAACGTAGCACCACCGCCGCAACTAGCATCCTCTCGCTACCCCAAGCACATTCGAGACCCCAGCACCGAACCCACACCCTATATCGCGGTCGCTTCCCCGTGCCATGCTCCGGTCGCATTGCCAACCATCATCGCATGAGGATCCCAAAACCGCGCGACTCCCTTTGGGAGGTTTCCACCGTCGCCGGAATTTTTGAATTCCACGGCGGCGGCCACCATTGAGGCGGCCGATCGGCGGCAGGGCGGCCGATCGTCGCGATGGATGCTCACACACCCCCACCCCATGCCATGGCACGGGCGTGGTGGGGGTGTGTGGGCAGCCATGGGGGCTGGGGTGGGGTGCCTAGGCAGGCAACTCACCCCCTTAAAGAGCTTAATTAACCGCTGGCCTTGTGACAGCAGAAAACATCACATTGCGCGAGGAGACATAAGGGCCTTTTTGAAGAAATACATGGAATTTTGATGAAATTTTTGCATGCATGCTTAGAATAATGTATTCTAGGTTGTGTAAAATTTCATAATTTTTGAGATGTGAAAATATTTTTTTATTTTTTATTTGCAAAATGTATAAAAATTTAAAAAATTAAAATGCATGGGAAGTTGGTTTTTCTTGTTGGGAATGCTCTTACATGTGTAACATGATTTTTAGAAAGCTTATTGTGCGGGTAAAATGTGTTTGGTCGGGCAAGTTGATACATGTGTGTTTTGCGTGCACACGTGGCATCGTGGAAAGCAAGGCACATGTGCAACCATGTGCATGGGAAGTTGGTTTTGATTGTTGGGAATGCTCTTATATGCCAAAAGTGGTATTTGGGAGCCTTATTGTGGGGCAAAATGTGTTTGGCACGGACAAAGGAACGATGGGCATGGGTTGCACTCGTGGGCACCGTGGGGCCGGGCACATG
>VOIH02000014.1:25000-27500 GCA_007844105.2 Rhamnella rubrinervis
ACACAATCGCGCGCATTTCTGCTAACGGGTGTCTTCGCGTTCTCCCCAAGAGCTCTCACGCACATCACCAATGCCAACCGCGCGGACCCGCCCTAATACGAAGCAAAACCTAGCAGCCAACCGACGCTTCCATTCAATCGAGAGGCCGCATCACGGGCATTCGAGCATTAGAACAGGACATTAAATCGAGGCCACCAGAGATGCCACAACACGCAATTCCTAGGTTGCCCAAGAGAGCGGACGAGCTTCAAAGCAAAGCCCCAGTTCACCCCGGCCACCGATAGCCTACGGGCTTAAAATTGAACGCAAATCCCAACCCAAAGGCAACCACCGCTTTGCGTGTCTAGGCAACATCGTACCGCGCATACGAAGCAACACCTAGCAGCCAACCGACGCATCCATTCAATCGGAGCGGCCGCATCACGGGCATTGCCGAGCATTAGAACGGGACTTTAAACCGAGGCCACCATTGATGCCACAACACGCCTTAGGTTGCCCAAGAGCACAGATGAGTTTTCAAAGCCAAGCCCGCAAGCACCCCATGTCCCAAGACCCATCGCTAGCTAGGATGCAAATTCATTGCCGGTGTCACGTCCGTACTGAGGATTTGATTGGGAAGCACGTCTTGAAAGCAATGCGTCGCAGGCCCAGCACCAAAGACCAACCATAGGGTGCCTCCCGAAGCTCCCAGGATAATCCCCAACACCAACAAGCAACGTAGCACCACCGCCGCAACTAGCATCCCCTCGCTACCCCAAGCACATTCTGAGACCCCAGCACCGAACCCACACCCTATATCGCGTCGTTTCCCGTGCCATGCTCCGTCGAACATTGCCAACCATCATCGCATGAGGATCCCAAAACCGCGCGACTTTGGGGAAAATTCCACCGTCGCCGGAATTTTTGGAATTCGGACGGCGGCGGCCACCATTGAGCGGCCGATCGGCGGCAGGGCGGCCGCCGACGTTTCGCATTGGATGCCACACCCCCACCCCATGCCATGGCACGGGCGTGGTGGGGTGTGGGCAGCCATAGGGGCGGGGTGGGGTGCCTAGGCAGGCAACTCACCCCCCTTAAAGAGCTTAATTAACCGCTGGCCTTGTGACAGCAGAAAACATCACATTGCGCGAGGAGACATAAGGGCCTTTTGAAGAAATACATGGAATTTTGATGAAATTTTTGCATGCATGCTTAGAATAATGTATTCTAGGTTGTGTAAAATTTCATAATTTTTGGAGATGTGAAAATATTTTTTTTATTTTTTTATTTGCAAAATGTATAAAAATTTAAAAAAATTAAAAAATGCATGGGAAGTTGGTTTTTCTTGTTGGGAATGCTCTTACATGTGTAACATGATTTTAGAAAGCTTATTGTGCGGGGTAAAATGTGTTTGGCTCTCGGTCAAGGATATGTGTGTGCGTGTGGCACACGGTGGCATCGGTGCTAAGGCACATGTGCAACCATGTGCATGGGAAGTTGGTTTTGATTGTTGGGAATGCTCTTATATGCCAAAAGTGGTATTTGGGAGCCTTATTGTGCGGGGCAAAATGTGTTTGGCACGGACAAGTTGGAACGCGATGGGCATGCGGTTGCACCTGTGGGCACCGTGGGGCCGCGGGCACATGTTCAACCAAGTGCATGGGAAGTTGATTTTGATTGTTGGGAATGCTCTCATATGCCAAAATTGATTTTTGGGAGCCTTATTGTGCGGGGCAAAATGTGTTTGGCACGGACAAGTTGGAACGCATGTGCATGGGCACCTCGTGGGCACCGGGGGGCCGTGGCACATGTTCAACCAAGTGCATGGGGAGTTGGTTTTGATTGTTGGGAATGCTCTCATATGCCAAAAGTGATATTTGGGAGCCTTATTGTGCGGGGTAAAATGTGTTTGGCACGGACAAGTTGGAACGCATGGGCATGTGGTGGCACTCTGGGCACCGGCTGTGGCACATGTTCAACCAAGTGCATGGGAAGTTAATTTTGATTGTTGGGAATGCTCTCATATGCCAAAAGTGATAGTTGGGAGCCTTATTGTGCGGGGCAAAATGTGTTTGGCACGGACAAGTTTGAACGCCTGGCATGTGGGCATGCATGGGCACCGTGGTGCATGGGCATAGAGTGTGGCACAGGCATCTGTGAACCTCACATTAGCAAATTTGGTGTTTCAGAGGAATGCCATGACAGCCAACTAGCAAGCCACGGCGGCCCACGTCGTGGCGTGCCATGGGTGGCAGCCACAGCGTGGGCGCCCACTGCATGCCCACCCACCACCAGCAGGGCGTGGGCGTGGGGCAAGCGCGCGCCGCAGCGGCATGCCATGGGCGCGCGCGCCTGCGGCTCGCCATGGGCGCCAGCGCGTTTGTCCGCAGCATGCAATGGGCGCCCAGCGCGCGCGCGTCCGCGGCATGCCCTGGGCGCCCAGCGCGCGCGTCCGCGGCATGCCCTGGGCGCCCAGCGCGCGACACAGCGGCTTGCTGGGCGCCCAGCGCGCGGCCAGCGG
>VOIH02000014.1:50000-52500 GCA_007844105.2 Rhamnella rubrinervis
AGGACGGTATCTGATCGTCTTCGAGCCCCCAACTTTCGTTCTTGATTAATGAAAACATCCTGGCAAATGCTTTCGCAGTTGTTCGCTTTCATAAATCCAAGAATTTCACCTCTGACTATGAAATACGAATGCCCCGACTGTCCCCTGTTAATCATTACTCCATCCCGAAGGCCAACAGAATAGGACCGAAATCCTATGATGTTATCCCATGCTAATGTATCCAGAGCGTAGGCTTGCTTTGAGCACTCTAATTTCTTCAAAGTAACAGCACCGGAGGCACGAATCGGTCAATTAAGGCCAGGAGCGATCGCGCCGTAGAAGGGACGCGTGACAACAGCACACCAAAGGCGGACCAGTTGCCCCATCCCAAGGTCCAACTACGAGCTTTTTAACTGCAACAACTTAAATATACGCTATTGAGCTGAATTACCGCGCTGCTGGCACCAGACTTGCCTCCAATGGATCCTCGTTGGGATTTAGATTGTACTCATTCCAATTACCAGACTCATAGAGCCCGGTATTGTTATTTATTGTCACTACCTCCCGTGTCAGGATTGGGTAATGCGCGCCTGCTGCCTTCCTTGGATGTGGTAGCCGTTTCTCAGGCTCCTCCGGAATCGAACCCTAATTCTCCACCACCCGCCACCACCATAGTAGGCCACTATCCTACCATCGAAAGTTGATAGGGCAGAAATTTGAATGATGCGTCGCCAACTAAGGCCGTATGCATCCGCCGAAGTTATCATGAATCATCAGAGCAACGGGCAGAGCCCGCCATTTTTCAATAAATGCGTCCCTTCCAGAGGTCGGGTTTGTTGCACGATAGCTCTAGAATTACTACGGTTATCCGAGTAGAAGGTACCATCAAACAAACTATAACTGATTTAATGAGCCATTCGCAGTTTCACAGTCTGAATTAGTTCATACTTACACATGCATGGCTTAATCTTTGAGACAAGCATATGACTACTGGCAGGATCAACCAGGTAGCATTCTTCATGCCGATGCCGCTGTGAGCCCAACGCCGCTGGGGTCGAAGGGCTACAACGGGCACGCAATCGCAAAACTAGCGATAAAGCTATGCTGACGCTCAAAGGCCATGAAAGCCCACGCCCACGTGTTCCGCATCCCAGGGGACGAGTAGCACGGCGAAGGACCGGCGCCACAAAATAATTTTCAATGGCCGCCTGGGACGCGTGTGTGCCACTTTGACGTCCTCCCCTGCCCCTTGCAGAGCACAGAGAGGAATGGGACACCGTTGGCAACTAATTCCATCACATTAGGTATGCAGCACAAGAACCAAGACGCTCGAGAGACACGGTCCCGTAGCAAAGCGCTGAGAGGAGCGAGCGCAAGCAGTTCGATGCCCGAAGCACGCACACACAACCATACCACAACTCATACACCATCGCGTACAGCCAAACCCAACGCCAACCAACAGCCCACAACCCAATCGACAACGAGGCCGACCAAGCATGAACGAATCAATTGGAGCAAGCCGGCACCGCTAGGCATGACGCACGCAACGACCGCCAACGATACCCCCACAACCCAAGGGCCAAAGATTGAAGACGATCCCCGCTCAAAGGCAACCACCGGTTTTCGTGTCTAGGCAACAAAACATGCCGCGCGCAAGGCATTGGCAACGGACTCTAGATTACCCCGAGTGGTGTGCGGAAACTAAACACATCGCGCTGCGCATTTCTGCTAACCGTGTCTTCGTTCCTCCCAAGAGCTCTCACGTTCACTATCACCAATGCCAACCGCGCGGACCCGCCTAATACGAAGCAAAACCTAGCAGCCAACCGACGCCCATTCAATCGAGAGGCCGCATCACGGGCATTGCCGAGCATTAGAACAGGATTAAATCGAGGCCACCAGAGATGCCACAACACGCAATTCCTAGGTTGCCCAAGAGAGCGGACGAGCTTCAAAGCAAGCCCCCGAAGTTCACCCTGGCCACCGATAGCCTACGGGCTTAAAATTGAACGCAAATCCCAACCCAAAGGCAACCACCGCTTATGTTCTAGGCAACAAAATCGCACCGCTAATAATAAGCAACACCTAGCAGCCAACCGACGATCCATTCAATCGGAGCGATCGCATCACGGGCAGCATTAGAACGGGACTTTAAACCGAGGCCACCATTGATGCCACAACACGCAATGCTTAGGTTGCCCAAGAGCACAGATGAGTTTTCAAAGCCAAGCCCTAAGCACCCCATGTCCCAAGACCCATCGCTAGCTAGGATGCATTCATTGCCGTGTCACGTCCGTACTCGAGGATTTGATTGGGAAGCACGTCTTGAAAGCAATGCATGTCGCAGGCCCAGCACCAAAGACCAACCATAGGTGCCTCCCAAGGGCTCCCGAGATAATCCCCAACACCGAACAAGCAACGTAGCACCACCGCCGCAACTAGCATCCCTCGCTACCCCCAAGCACATCGAGACCCCAGCACCGAACCCACCCTATATCGCGGTCGCCTCCGTGCCGCTCCG
>VOIH02000014.1:57500-62629 GCA_007844105.2 Rhamnella rubrinervis
GGGGTCTACGGGCACGCATTGGCGTCAGGCGCGCGGCATGGCACCGAGGGTTCGACAACCACCGATTGCCGCGGCGCTCGTCTCCCGAGTGCTCGCATTTGGGCCAACCGCGAGCCGGGCGCACGGAGGCCAGCATCCGCCCCCCACCAGCCCTCGAGGACGAGGTTTGAGTGGGGGGCAACGCTGTGTGACGCCCAGTAGACGCGCCCTCAGCCTAGTGGCTTCGGCGCAACTTGCGTTCAAAGATCTGATGGTTCACGGATTCTGCAATTCACAACCGGGTATCGCATTTCGCTCACGTCTTCATCGGATGCGAGAGCCGAGATATCCGCTGCCGAGAGTCGTTTTGACATACAGAATACGATGCGCCCCGGACGCTAACTCATCCTGCCGCCGCAATGCTTGATTCGCTCGAGTTCCTTGGCGCGGTTTGCGCCGGGTTTCAGTGGCGGGAAGGCGGCGCAGCGGCATCGCCAGCGAAGCCTGAGTTTTGCCCCCGCCGGTTTGGGTTGGCCCTCGCCCCGGCTGTATTTTACGTTCACGGTCGCTTCATGGCAGGGTTTCAACAATGATCCTTCCGCAGGTTCACCTACGGAAACCTTTGTTACGACTCTCCTTCCTCTAAATGATAAGGTTCAGACTCTTTGTGACGCCGCAGGCAGCCAAACCCCCACGCCGACGCTAATCCCACCACCACGGACCATTCAATCGGTAGGAGCGACGGCGGTGTGTACAAAGGGCAGGATCGTAGTCAACGCTGATGACTCGCGCTACTAGGAATTCCTCGTTGAAGACCAACAATTGCAATGATCTATCCCCATCACGATGAAATTTCAAAGATTACCGGCCTGTCGCCAAGGCTATGACTCGTTGAATACATCAGTGTAGCGCTGCTGCGGCCGTGAACATCTAAGGGCATCACAGACCTGTTATTGCCTCAACTTCCTGGCCTAAGCGCCATAGTCTCTCAAGAAGCTGGCCGCGAGGGTCACCTCCGCATAGCTAGTTAGCAGGCTGAGGTCTCGCTCGTTAACGGAATTAACTGCACAAATCGCTCCACCAACTAAGAACGCCATGCACCACCACCCATAGAATCAAGAAAGAGCTCTCAGCCCGCCAATCCTTACTATGTCTGGACCTGGTAAGTTTCCTGTTGAGTCACCAGTTTGCAGGCTCCACTTCTGGTGGTGCCCTTCCGTCAATTCCTTTAAGTTTCAGCCTTATGACCATACTCCCTGAACCCAAAGACTTTGATTTTCTCATAAGGTGCCGGGCGGAGTCCTATAAGCAACATCCACCATCCCCTGCCGCATCGCTTATGTTGAGACTAGGACGGTATCTGATCGCCTTCGAGCCCCCAACTTTCGCTCTTGATTAATGAAAACATCCTTGGCAAATGCTGCAGAGTTGTTCGCCTTTCATAAATCCAAGAATTTCACCTCTGACTATGAAATACGAATGCCCCGACCGTCCCTGTTAATCATTACCCGATCCCGGCCAACAGAATAGGACCAAATCCTATGATGTTATCCCATGCTAATGTATCCAGAGCGTAGGCTTGCTTTGAGCACTTTTCTTCAAAGTAACAGACCGGAGGCACGCCCTGCCTAATTAAGGCCGGAGCGATCGCCAGAAGGGACGTGACAACAGGTGCACACCTAAAGGCGGACCAGTTGCCCCATCCCAAGGTCCAACTACGAGCTTTTTAACTGCAACAACTTAAATATACGCTGGAGCTGGAATTACTGCTGCTGCTGGCACCAGACTGCCTCCAATGGATCCCTCGTTAAGGGATTGTACTTATTCCAATTACCTGCACTCATAGAGCCCGTATTGTTATTTATTGTCACTACCTCCCCGTCGTCGATTGGGTAATTTGCGCGCCTGCCGCCTTCCTTGGATGTGGTAGCCGCTTTCTCGGCTCCTCTCCCGAATCAACCCTAATTCCCCCGCCACCCACCACCATAGTAGGCCACTATCCATCGAAAGTTGATAGGGCAGAAATTTGAATGATGCGCCGCCGCACTAAGGCCGCGCGCGATCCGCCGAAGTTATCATGAATCATCAGAGCAACGGCGTAGAGCCTACCGACCTTTATCTAATAAATGCGCCCCTTCCAGAGGAGGTCGGGGTTTGTTGCACGTATTAGCTCTAGAATTACTACGGTTATCCGAGTAGAAGGTACCATCAAACAAACTATAACCGATTTAATGAGCCATTCGCAGTTTCATCAGTCTGAATTAGTTCATACTACACATGCATGGCTTAATCTTTGAGACAAGCATATGACTACTGGCAGGATCAACAGGTAGCATTCTTCGCTGATGCCGATGCCAAGCGGAGCCCAACGCCGCCGGTCGAAGGGCTACAACGGCACGCAATCGTGCAAAACTAGCGATAAAGCTTGGCGCTGACGTTCTCGCCATGAAAGCCCACGCCCACGTGTTCCGGCATCCGAGGGGACGAGTAGGCACACGGACCGTGGCGCCACAAAATAATTTTCAATGGCCGCCTGGGACGCGTGTAACTTTGACGTCTCCCGCGCTCCCGCATACACAGAGGAATGGGACACCGCTGGCAACCAATTCCATCACATTAGGTATGCGCACAAGAACCCAAGACGCCGAGAGACACAAGGTCCCGTAGCAAGTACGCTGAGGGAGCGAGAGCGCAAGCAGTTCGATGCCGGCGCACGGAGCCTGCAAAACACACACAACCATACCACAACTCATACACCATCAGGCCAGCCAAAACCCACGCCAACCAACAGCCAACCCAATCACCGACAAACGAGCCACTCAAGCATGCGAACGAATCAATTGGAGCCAAGCGGCACCGCGGCATGACGCAAACGACCGCGCCAACGATACCCCCCACAACCCAGGCCAAAGATTGAAGACGATCTCCCTCAAAGGCAACCACCGGTTTTGTTCCAGCAACAAAACATGCCGCGCGCAAGGCATTGGCAACGACCGATTACCTAGTGGTGTGCGGAAACTAAACACAACCGCGCTGCGCATTTCTGCTAACGGGTCTTCGCTCCTCCCAAGAGCTCTCACGCTCACTATCACCAATGCTAACCGCGCGTGACCCGCCCTAATACGAAGCAAAACCTAGCAGCCAACCCGACGCTTCCATTCAATCGAGAGGCCGCACGCCGTACCGCTTTCGAGCATTAGAACAGGACATTAAATCGAGGCCACCAGATGCTACAACACGCAATTCCTAGGTTGCCCAAGAGAGCGGACGAAGCTTCAAAGCAAAGCCCCGAAGTTCACCCGGCCACCGGATAGCCTACGGGCTTAAAATTGAACGCAAATCCCAACCCAAAGGCAACCACCGCTTGCGTGTCTCTAGCAACAAAATCGTACCGCGCTAATACGAAGCAACACCTAAGCCAACCGACGATCCATTCAATCGAGCGGCCGCATCACGGCATTGCCGAGCATTAGAACGGACTTAAACCGATACCATTGATGCCACAACACGCAATGCTTAGGTTGCCCAAGAGCATGAGTTTTCGCCAAGCCCGCAAGCACCCCATGTCCCAAGACCCATCGCTAGCTAGGATGCAAATTCATTGCCGTGTCACGTCCAATTCGAGGATTTGATTGGCAAGTTCGGTGAAAGCAATGCATGTCGCGCACCCAGACCAAACCATAGGGTGCCTCCCATAAATTCCGAGGATAATCCCCAACACCGAACAAGCAACGGCACCACCGCCGCAACCAGCATCCCTCGCTACCCCAAGCACATTCGAGACCCCAGACCGAACCCACACCCTATATCGCGGTCGCTTCGTGCCATGCCCGGTCGAAATAACATTGCCAACCATCATCGCACGAGGATCCCAAAACCGCGCGACTCCCTTTGGGAGGTGCTTCCACCGCCGCCGGAATTTTTGGAATTCCGGACGGCGGCCACTATTGATGCGCCGATCGGCGGCGGCAGGGCGTCGCCGCATCGTTGTCGCGATTATGGATGCTACACACCCCACCCCATGCCAGCGGCACGGCGTGGTGTGGGCAGCCATGGGGCCAAGGGGTGCCTAGCAGGCAACTCACCCCCTTAAAGAGCTTAATTAACCGTTGGCCTTGTGACAGCAGAAAACATCACACGGTACAGAGGAGACATAAGGCCTTTTCAAGAAATACATGGAATTTGATGAAATTTTTGTATGCATGCTTAGAATAATGTATTCTAGGTTGTGTAAAAATTTCATAATTTTTGAGATGTGAAAATATTTTTTATTTTTTATTTGCAAAATGTATAAAAATTTAAAAAATTAAAAATGCATGGAAGTTGGTTTTTCTTGTTGGGAATGCTCTACATGTGTAACATGATTTTAGAAAGCTTATTCAAGGGTAAAATGTGTTTGCCTCGGTCATTGATACATGTGTGCTTTATGTGGCACACGGGCATCTAGTGCCAAGGCACATGTGCAAACTAAGTAAATGGGAAGTTGGTTTTGTTGGGAATACTATGCATAAAAGTGGTTTGGGAGCCTTATTGTGCGGGCAATGTGTTTGGCACGGACAAGTTGGAAGATGGGCATCGCGGGTTGCACTCGCGGCACCGTGGCCGTGGCACATGTTCAACCAAGCATGGGGAAGTTGATTTTGATTGTTGGGAATGCTCATATGCCAAAATTGATTTTTGGAGCCTGGCTGAAAGGGCAAAATGTGTTTGGCACGGAAAGTTGGAACGCATGTGCACGCTGTGGCACTCGTGTTCTGGGGCCGTGCTCAACCAAGTGCATGGGGAGTTGGTTTTGATTTCATTGTTGGGAATTTCATGCCAAAAGTGATATTTGGGAGCCTTATTGTATGCAAAATGTGTTTGGCACGACAAGTTGGAACGCGATGGCATGGTGGCATACCTGGGGCAATTCGTAGGCACATGTTCAACCAAGTGTATGGGAAGTTAATTTTGATTGTTGGAATGCTCTCATATGCCAAAAGTGATAGTTGGGAGCCTTATTGTGCGGGGTGCACGTTTGGCACTTTTAAGTTTGAACGCTGCTGGCATGTGGGCATGCATGGGCACCGGTGCATGGGCATAGAGGTGGCACAGGCATCTGTGAACCTCACATTAGCAAATTTGGTGTTTCAGAGGAATGCCATGACGGC